>CAWUFW010000440.1:2962500-2967500 GCA_963921515.1 Calotriton arnoldi
CTTTCCTCCTAGAAAATAAAAGAAAATTGAACACATATTAGTTACAAAAGTGGTCCAAAACAATCACTAAAGTTAAAAACCGGACAAAGTTATTTCAGTCAAAGCACAAAGGGAGTAAGAAAAGCTGTAAACACAATAGATAATCTAGCAGCAAAATTAAGCATCTTTCAGATGAATGGCCATTTCTTCATCAAAATTGAGCCCCCCTGGGGTCTTGGTTTGAAAATGCACAATCAGTTTAGACTCTCTTTGTCTAAGATTCAGGACCCGGTTCCCTCCCCTGGGGTTACCAACAATCTGTTCCAGAATGAAAAATGAAAACAAGGACGGGTTAGAGAAATGTTTCTCATGGAAATGGCGGGCTACAGGGTACTTTTAGTCAAAATTGGTGATTGCCCTGCTATGTTCCAAAATGCGCTTTTTTGCCATATGTGTGGTACTCCCAATGTACCAGAGTTTGCATGGACATTCTATGGCATAAATGGCAAAGGTGGTACTGCATGTAAGGAACTGGTCTATGGTTTTGTTAACCCCATTGTATGTGACCTTATTGCGGTAGCTGCTGTTTTTGCATGCCTTGCGCTGCCCGGAAGGGAAAAAGCCTTTGAGGCCATGGTCGTACCTTTTGGGGTATATGGTGATATCACTATGGACTAGCAAGTCGCTGATGTTTCTACCCCTCCTGTACGTGATGTTGGGATTTCCTGTTGATCACTCTTGATGTACATTCTTTGTACACCATCATTGACCACAAGCTAGGCCTTGATGCCTGCAGACATTTTTTGAAAACCAGACCAGCTAGATTTCACGAACATAGTCTTATGATATTGGACATGATAGACTACTGTCTCACCAACAATATCTTCATGTTCAACGGTGTCCTATACAGGCAGATCACTGGCACAGCGATGAGTTCTTGCTTCGCTCCCAGCTTTGCCAACCTGTTTATGGGACACTGGGAGGAGACTCTACCTACCAACCCCTACCTGTCTGGATATCTTGAACATATAGTAGTGTGGAGAAGATATATTGATGATCTATTCATTGTTTGGAGAGGATCTGAATTGAGGGCCAAGGAATTCATCGAAGGGCTCAACAACAATGAATACAACATCATCCTCTCAGGTACCATCAGCAAGTCCAGCGCGGAATATTTAGATGTCAGGCTAGACTAACCAGAGCCAGTGCTATGCTAAAACACACTTAGAATACAGTGAAAACACCTACATACACTAGGGAACACTATGCGTTGGGGTACCATATACATATATATACATACATATACATACATACATATACATACATACATATACATACATACATATACATACATATATATACATACATATATATACATACATATATATACATACATATAGCAGTGTGCAGAGAACATGTTTCTAAGGTCCCTCTTGGCTGTTCCTGACAGTACTTCAACTTATATATGCCACCGAGAATTAGGCACCCCATATCTAGAGGATGTTATCAAAATACAGCCAGTACTCCTGTGGCATAGAATATGGACCGCTGAGGAGACTGCCTTGAATCGGTTAATACTGAAGGATACCTTGACTTGTGATGGAGCTAGAAACATAAAGTGGCTGGAATATGTTAAAACATTTGTGTCTAAAATAGGGCACTTAGAATATTATATAGATCCAGATACTTTGCGAAATGTGTCCAGGAAAGAACTTAAAGTTACGTGTTTGCAATATTTAGAAGAGGCTAGAACCATAGCCGAACTAAAGAAACCAACGGTGCATGCACATTATAGGATTCTAGCAACCCCAACCATACAGTTTTATCTCGTTTTAACTTCCGGTGATTATGAAAGATTTTTGTTGACTCGTTTTAGATTGAGCATTTTACATCGATTGTTAAGCTTCCCTTCGCTAAATGACTGGTCTAGGGTATTGTGTAATTGCCCTTGTGATGATGTCTCGGTGCAATCGACGTTACATATTTTATTTTTTTGTAAATTTTATACTATACCAAGAAGGAGATGGATTATCCCGATGCTTAAAAAATTCGGTTTTAAACTTGCATATCTGAACTTGCAACAGCTGGATGATGTTTTTATAATTGCCTCAGTGACTGCTTTCTTAAAGAATGTTTTTAAGGTGCCTAAATCAATCTTGATGTGATTCGGCTAATATTATGTAACCAGAATTTTAAATCTTTTTTAGCCATTTCAAAATATGTACTGTGCTTTTATGGTTAACTGTAATAGTTACCGAATAAAGAACTTTTGACTTGACTACATACATATATATATAGACACACATATATATATACATACATATATATATACATATATATATACATACATATATACATACATACATACATATATATACATACATATACATACATATATATACATACATACATATATATACATACATATATATATATATACAACGACACATTACACGAATCCATTTAGCGCTGACAAAATTAAGATCAGAGGCAGTTACAATTGCAGAACGGAGTTTGCTGTATATGTTCTGCCCATTCTTTTTTAAATATAGCATCTTCTAGAAAGATTCTAGGAGCATTGTTAACTATTAGACCTCTAGGGGCCACGTTGGCTCTCAAATATTCTGTCATCATCACCCCATGTAGTATCACTCGTATTGTTTGTTTGTTCTTTTCCGTAAGTGCCTCCGAGTCATTAGTTTGGGCTATTGTCTGGGCCATGTTTATGTCTGTCAGTAGTGATGGTCCCGCAAGAATTTGGTTTACATCCTCGTTTGTAAATGTTAACCCAAAATTTCCTGCAATGCTTAAGCCTGTGCTGTTTACGTCTGTGGTTCGTTTAATGTATAGTCCTTACGTTGAGTCAATTGTTAATACTATCTATAACAAATTCTCGGCCACTGAAAGTTACATTTGTTTCCGAGGTTCAACGGATGGACAATGTCCCTTATATCTCCTACAGATTTACACTTATCATTTCTTAAATTATTTTGTAGCCTCGCGAAGCACACACCAGGCCTCTCAGGGCATCATAGCATTTAACAATGATGGAAACAATACAAAAACAAGGACACAACAAGTATGGCAATGAGAAATCATAAAAGGCACGTATGTGAAAAAATACACATGCAATGCAAAAATGTGACATGTAAAAACATACATTTAGTGATTACTTGTAGGTGAAGATGTATATCCAGAGATGTGGCTTAGGGGCTGCTGATTGTCTTTTACTTTAAACATCTGGAGAGCATCAACGTTTTATTGCCTTTATCTTGTCCTGTTGAAGTTCAGGGAGCTTCATTGCAAATACGATGGCCAGAGACTGACCACAAGAATATTTTGTGTTGGTGGAATTTTGGGATGTCTAGTTTAAGGTCCTTTTTCTCTCTGCCTGTGGCATTTTGATCTTTTGTTGCAAGAGCTCCCTGAAATTTGAGTGAACATATGAGACAGTAATGTCAATCAATTTTTTTAAGAGATCTGGATTCAATGGGGAGCAAATTTAAAGAAACAGACACAGGTGTGATATGATCACATTTGTAATGTCTGATATGAAATAGGCAATGGTATAGAACATCACCATTAAGGATGCAAAACTAATCTTGGGGAGGCTTGTAAGTATGGAGTTTTCATAGTCCTTCCCAAACATTACTAGAGTTTGATCAACCGATTGGAGACCTGCCACAGAGATGGAAATGTTCATGTTCTTGAGTAGACTGAACTGTAAATTTGCATTCTCATCTAGGTTTTTGATTTAGCGTTGAAGGTTCAAGTTTTTTTCTAGGGTAAAACCCAGGAATTTAGAATTGCCTGTTAACACAGGGTCACTCCCATGTAGAGAGAACAATCAGCATTTAATTGCAAGAGCCATTTGGTTGGTTGTAACCAAAATCAATTCAGTGTTTTGTCGATTCCATCTGAGGCAGGGATTGGCCATCCAGTTTTATGTGTGTGACTTTTGCTAGGTTTGCGACGCACTCTTGTGGGGTGCTTTTTACACATGGCTGGTTGTTAGCTAAAGGGGCTACTTTCCTTGCCAGTGCACAAGAGATGGAATTGTTTGCAAGACTGGAGGATTTGTGGAGGAGAACGCTTTCTGTAGCAAGGTTGGTGTGATTTCTTTCGGGGGCTGTGAGGATTTACTCCCATGCAGAACACTGTATCGGGTGTGGAACAGTGTCTGCTTACTGTCATTTAAGAGGATTGCTTTCCTAGATGCTGGAAGCAGCAGAGCTCTGATGTCACACACCCATGCAGATGCCTTCCTACGAGAAATAGGCCTCGTTTCCATTTTGCTATACCAGACAAACAGTGGGCATGAAGGTATTCTAGTGAACACCACCCAGGTCAGATATTTACCTGGCCCGTCACCAGCACTCAGAGCGGCACTGTCTCTGGCTATCCCCTCACAGATTCAGGTTTCTGTACCCATGCCCTCTTAAACCCTGCTTTACTGCTAATGCCCCACCCACCACCTCCAACCTATCGTTCAAAGACGGACGAACAAAGCACATAATGGTTTAAATGTAACCCTGAAGACGGGCATTGTCCATAAGCTGGTAATGTGCCTCATGTGAAACAAACGCTAATGGGAAAGCAGGACAGATGTCAGTGCGTGCCAGAGATGCACGGGGAGTGAATGCACTGAGACAAAAATTCCTAAACAAATAAAAACCAAGTACTAGATACAAACTCTTTTTAAGGTGAACTTCTTGAACTAAGGGAATGAGGAGACCCCAGGTTCTCATATCCCCTTTCTACCCTGGCTTCACCGGCAATTGTATCTGCCAGGGAAAGGCTTCATGGGCGGTCCCACTGTAGCCAACTGGAGGGTTGGAGTGGTACACAGTCTATCAAGCTGTGATTCCTCTCATGGTTACCACTTGCTCTTACTGCCCCTCCCTCCTGCCCTCTCTTGTTTCCTCCTGCCTTCTCCATGTTACTTCCACAGCATTATCTCGCTTCCTTCTACCCAGCCCGCAGCCCGCTGTCCAGGAGCATGAGGTGAACTGACCACAAAT
>CAWUFW010000440.1:2972500-2985000 GCA_963921515.1 Calotriton arnoldi
GTCAGCAGCCTCTCTTTTCTCAACTGCATTCTCCCGCTCGAGTTTTATTCAAATTGCTTGGCTTCAGGTGTGCCTCCAAGATGGAAAAAACGTCATTAATTTACAAAGCACTCTGGGAGATGTAGTTCATTTAATTTCTTTCACGACCCTCCAGTGGGTTTGGTTGCTGCACTTTAATATGGGACAATGTTTATAGCCCTCCATTGGGCTTCAGGATGGAACTCTGGATGCCTATATTCAAATCACCAACTGCGCCCGCACAGAAGTGGAATCTTCCACCCATGGGTTCTTTGATTTAAAGATGGTGCGTCGTCTCATGCGGCCTGGAACCGCCGCAGTCATATTCACACATCAGGATTGCCCAGATTCAAGACCGCACTCCGTAGCTGGTAAGTAACATACTTTATTTCAAAAAGGCATCCAGCTTAGCATCCCCGCAGAAAACGTCCCTGGCCTACGCGTTTCGAATCTCTTTTGATTCTCATCAGAGGCCCGTGTCAGCAGCCTCTCTTTTCTCAACTGCATTCTCCCGCTCGAGTTTTATTCAAATTGCTTGGCTTCAGGTGTGCCTCCAAGATGGAAAAACGTCATTAATTTACAAAGCACTCTGGGAGATGTAGTTCATTTAATTTCTTTCATCGACCCTCCAGTGGGTTTGGTTGCTGCACTTTAATATGGGACAATGTTTATAGCCCTCCATTGGGCTTCAGGATGGAACTCTGGATGCCTATATTCAAATCACCAACTGCGCCCGCACAGAAGTGGAATCTTCCACCCATGGGTTCTTTGATTTAAAGATGGTGCGTCGTCTCATGCGGCCTGGAACCGCCGCAGTCATATTCACACATCAGGATTGCCCAGATTCAAGACCGCACTTCTGTGCGGGCGCAGTTGGTGATTTGAATATAGGCATCCAGAGTTCCATCCTGAAGCCCAATGGAGGGCTATAAACATTGTCCCATATTAAAGTGCAGCAACCAAACCCACTGGAGGGTCGTGAAAGAAATTAAATGAACTACATCTCCCAGAGTGCTTTGTAAATTAATGACGTTTTTTCCATCTTGGAGGCACACCTGAAGCCAAGCAATTTGAATAAAACTCGAGCGGGAGAATGCAGTTGAGAAAAGAGAGGCTGCTGACACGGGCCTCTGATGAGAATCAAAAGAGATTCGAAACGCGTAAGGCCAGGGACGTTTTCTGCGGGGATGCTAAGCTGGATGCCTTTTGAAATAAAGTATGTTACTTACCAGCTACGGAGTGCGGTCTTGAATCTGGGCAATCCTGATGTGTGAATATGACTGCGGCGGTTCCAGGCCGCATGAGACGACGCACCATCTTTAAATCAAAGAACCCATGGGTGGAAGATTCCACTTCTGTGCGGGCGCAGTTGGTGATTTGAATATAGGCATCCAGAGTTCCATCCTGAAGCCCAATGGAGGGCTATAAACATTGTCCCATATTAAAGTGCAGCAACCAAACCCACTGGAGGGTCGTGAAAGAAATTAAATGAACTACATCTCCCAGAGTGCTTTGTAAATTAATGACGTTTTTTCCATCTTGGAGGCACACCTGAAGCCAAGCAATTTGAATAAAACTCGAGCGGAGAATGCAGTTGAGAAAGAGAGGCTGCTGACACGGGCCTCTGATGAGAATCAAAAGAGATTCGAAACACGTAAGGCCAGGGACGTTTTCTGCGGGGATGCTAAGCTGGATGCCTTTTTGAAATAAAGTATGTTACTTACCAGCTACGCAGTGCGGTCTTGAATCTGGGCAATCCTGATGTGTGAATATACATATATATATATATATATACACATATACACATATATATACATACATATATATACATACATATATACATAAATATATATACATATACATACATATATACATATACATATATACATACATACATATATATACATACATACACATACATATATACATACATACATATATACACATATATATACATACATATATACACATATATATACATACATATATACACATATATATACATACATACATATATACACATATATATACATACATACATATATACATACATATATACATACATACATATATATATACATACATATACATACATATATACATACATATACATACATATATATATACATACATACATATGCATATATATACATACATATACATATATATACATACATAAAACTAGCAACACGCTGTGATTTGGATGCCTACTAAAGGAGAGAAATAAGGAACAATTGTTGAGATGTGGCACCTACTAAAGGTAACAAAAACATTGACGAGACACCACATATACCAGAATGCAACACGAGTAAAACTAATTATGCAGCCCTTTAGAGGGCAATTACTATAAAAAGAGTGGGAATTACGATTGTCTCTTCAAAGCTGCCTTTCAACTGAGATGCCTGTGATCAAGGTGCTGTGACACCGAAACGCGTAAGGCAAGGAAATAAAAATTCAAACACATCGAGATGGCATGCCTTTAATTCCTGCTGCTGTGTGCGCTTTCGAACGAAGATGTTTGGTTTGAAAAATGATGTGACGGCAATATAGCCGTGAAAGCTGCACCGTCCCCGCAATTGAGGAGGGAGCCGTTGGGTTTGGAACAATCCAAGCCTGTTTTCGGAGTGGCAGAGCGGGCGAAAACTAGCAACACGCTGTGATTTGGATGCCTACTAAAGGAGAGAAATAAGGAACAATTGTTGAGATGTGGCACCTACTAAAGGTAACAAAAACATTGACGAGACACCACATATACCAGAATGCAACACGAGTACAACTAATTATGCAGCCCACTAGAGGGCAACTACTATAAAAAGAGTGGGAATTACGATTGTCTCTTCAAAGCTGCCTTTCAACTGAGATGCCTGTGATCAAGGTGCTGTGACACCGAAACGCGTAAGGCAAGGAAATAAAAATTCAAACACATCGAGATGGCATGCCTTTAATTCCTGCTGCTGTGTGCGCTTTCGAACGAAGATGTTTGGTTTGAAAAATACATATATATACACATACATATACATATTTCCACACTTGCTCCAAATGGTTGCCCTTAGCCTTTTCCACACAATCCCAGGGCAGTAATGAAGCACAGCACTCGTAGAAACTGACTTCAAAAGGGCTTTATTTCATTTCGTTGTAGAAACAAGCCTCTCTCATACGAAGCCTATAACAGCAAAGTGCAGGGGTGCATACAAAAGGATGACCTACGCGTTTCGGCTAGCGCCTTCTACTGGGTCAAAGTGTGCTCATGAAAGTGTCCTATTTAAAGGGGAAGCATAGCTCATTTCCCCCCACCACCAATTAAAAGCAAGGTCAGTTTCTTAAAGGAGACACATACAAAATTAGATCCATATATAGTTTAAATGTCAACAGAATAGCTTTTTTACTTTTTTCTTTTTTACTTTTTCCCAAAGTGACATACCTTTACTATGATATATATATACATATACATACATATATATACATACATATATATATATATATACATATATATATACATACATATATATATACATACATATATATGTCCCAAAGTTTTGCTCCTTCCGACTGCTGATGGACCCGTGAGAAGTGGCGCGCTCACCGGCGGAGCATGCCGGTAGACAATGTCTCCAACTGCACAAATCACGCACGCTCTCAGTAACCAAGAACTCCGTTGTAATGATAACCACAGGTTGTTTATTCCACAACGCGTTTCAGGGCAAAAACCCCTTGTTCACGTGAAATGTGCACATACACTTGGTGACTGATAAAGCATTCAGTGAAAACAGAAACAGAAAAGAGGGACTCCTGGGTTCATTTGGCGTCTGATTCAAAACGGCAGACATGTTGGAAAGGTGTAAACCAAGCATGAATACACGCAAAATACAAAAAAGATAACGGATACAGTCATGATCAGAATCTCTATGGTTAAATCCACACAAATGATACTACACATTTGAATATGCTGCAAGGTGAAAGGAATCATGTGGCATGGAGTGAGATCAGTGTATCTCCAATGCGATATACATAGCGTGTGCTGCCTGACACCAGCGCCCAGAACGTGCACTATTGAGTTCTGTGACGCAGCGCGTTTGCCTCTACTGGTAATACGATGCAAATCAGGTGATGTAAAATGTAGGTGAACATCCTACTGACCAATGTGTCGATGCCCATCCCATTAAGGTGAATACTGCTATTCAATAAAGGGCAAGTGCACTAATGAGAAAAGGGGGGGGGGGACACATGTGACAACGACCAACCCCTTAACATAAACAATGATGTATAAAGGGCAAGTGCCCAAATGAGCAAAAAGGGGGGACAATGGTGTAGGGAGAGGAATCGTAAGTGATCAGAGTTCTGTATAGTAGTCCCAAGTCCAACATGGTAATGTTTGATCACTGTGAATGACATTCCAGTTGAAACATAGTTACCCAGTCTCTGGACCGTGATGGTGAAGATGAGGGGAAAAGGGTAGGTGGCCTGTGAAAGTGATTACAGGTGAAGGGGCCCCTTCCTTTCCTCCTAGAAAATAAAAGAAAATTGAACACATATTAGTTACAAAAGTGGTCCAAAACAATCACTAAAGTTAAAAACTGGACAAAGTTATTTCAGTCAAAGCACAAAGGGAGTAAGAAAAGCTGTAAAAGCATGACACAATAGATAATCTAGCAGCAAAAGTAAGCATCTTTCAGATGAATGGCTATTTCTTCATCAAAATTGAGCCCCCCTGGGGTCTTGGTTTGAAAATGCAGAAATCAGTTTAGACTCTCTTTGTCTAAGTTTCAGGACCCGGTTCCCTCCCCTGGGGTTACCAACAATCTGTTCCAGAATGAAAAATGAAAACAAGGACGGGTTAGAGAAATGTTTCCCATGGAAATGGCGGGCTACAGGGTACTTTTCGTCAAAATTGGTGATCGCCCTGCTATGTTCCAAAATGCGCTTTTTTGCCATATGTGTGGTACTCCCAATGTACCAGAGTTTGCATGGACATTCTATGGCATAAATGGCAAAGGTGGTACTGCATGTAAGGAACTGGTCTATGGTTTTGTTAACCCCATTGTATGTGACCTTATTGCGGTAGCTGCTGTTTTTGCATGCCTTGCAGTGCCCGCAAGGAAAAAAGCCTTTGAGGCCATGGTCGTACCTTTTGGGGTATATGGTGATATCACTATGGACTAGCAAGTCCTTGATGTTTCTACCCCTCCTGTACGTGATGTTGGGTCTACTGTGAATACTGTCACCTATTATGTTGTCATGTTTGAGAATATCCCAATTTTTTGCAAAAATGTGTTTGATGTTTTTGGAGTCAGAGTTAAAGGTCATGATCATCCTAGTGCTGTTGTCTGAGGTGTCGCTCAGTTCGGTGATGTTATCAGAGATGGTTTCAATTCTACTCACCCCATCTGCCCTCTCTCTGGCTCTGCGTAGTACCCAGTTGGGATATCCCCTGGTTTTAAACCGTTCCATCATGTTCGCGCTCTCTCTTTGGTACGCTTCCTCTGTATTACAGTTTCTTTTTGCCCTCAGCAGCTCCCCATAGGGAATACTCCATTTGAGTGCCTCTGGATGGCTGCTGAGGGCATGCAGAATACTGTTACCCGCAGTAGATTTCCTAAAAAGGACAGTCTGAATCTGATTATTGACGATGTCTAGCCTGACATCTAAATATTCCGCGCTGGACTTGCTGATGGTACCTGAGAGGATGATGTTGTATTCATTGTTGTTGAGCCCTTCGATGAATTCCTTGGCCCTCAATTCAGATCCTCTCCAAACAATGAATAGATCATCAATATATCTTCACCACACTACTATATGTTCAAGATATCCAGACAGGTAGGGGTTGGTAGGTAGAGTCTCCTCCCAGTGTCCCATAAACAGGTTGGCAAAGCTGGGAGCGAAGCAAGAACCCATCGCTGTGCCAGTGATCTGCCTGTATAGGACACCGTTGAACATGAAGATATTGTTGGTGAGACAGTAGTCTATCATGTCCAATATCATAAGACTATGTTCGTGAAATATAACTGGTCTGGTTTTCAAAAATGTCTGCAGGCATCAAGGCCTAGCTTGTGGTCAATGATGGTGTACAAAGAATGTACATCAAGAGTGCTCAACATGAAATCCTGATCCACATATATACACATATATATACATATATATACATATATATACATACATATATATACATACATACATATATACACATACATATATATATACACATACATATATATATACACATACATATATATATACACATACATATATATACATACATACATATACATACATATACATACATACATATACATACATACATATACATACATATATAAACATACATATACATACATATATATATACATACATATATATATATACATACATATATACATACATACATACATATATATACATACATATATATACATATATACATATACATACATTTACATACATATACATACATATACATATACACATATACATATACACATATACATATACACATACATACATATATATATATATATATATATACACATACATATATATATACATACATATACATACATATATACATATACACATACATATACATACATATATACATACATATACATACATACATATACATATACATACATACATATACATACATATATATATTATCTACTGGCGGTCGCCAGTAGATAGTTATAGTTAGGACCTATTTTCCATAGGAAATCCGCGACATTCTATTTGAAATAACTCTTGCGTCGGTTGACGAATCTTCGCGAAATTTTCAAACTTTATGGCCCGCTCCGGTCCGCTCCTACCCTGAAAGTCTCAGGGTGATTCGTCAAGCGGGGGCCGAGAAAAAGGGGGTCCCAAAACGTGTTTTCCCCATTCATTTTCCCATAGGAAACTTTAGACACGGCTACAGCCCGAACTGCTGAACGGAATTACACCAAATTTGGCAAAGAGGTAGTTCTTGGTTCAGAGAGAACCCTTTTTGTTAAATGGTGTAAATCCGTTCAGTAGTTGCGGAGAAATTAAAAAAATAAGAGTCAAAAAATCAATTTCCCATAGGAAACTTTAGACACGGCTACAGCCCGAACTGCTGAACGGAATTACACCAAATTTGGCAAAGAGGTAGTTCTTGGTTCAGAAAGAACCCTTTTGTTAAATGGTGTAAATCCGTTCAGTAGTTGCTAAGAAAATCAAAAGTAAAAGTACATATATATCTATGGCCGCGTCGGATTCCCGCACCCTCCCGATCACGAGCTGTCTGCTAATTGGCTGTCAACACTCCAAACCAGGAAGTGTTGGCAGTCATCTTGTTCCTCGGTAGAACCGAGGAACAAGAAAGCAGTAAAAAAGTGCGCAAACGCACAAAGGGGGCAGGGTAGAAACACCCTGACCCTCTAGGTCTGCTCAGGGGTCCCACAAGGACCCCCTGGGCAGAAAAAGCATTTTTTTATTTATTTTTAATCGGCAGGATGCGCTCAGGGAGCGCGAATCCTGCCGAAAAAAAAACGAAGGGCGGTCTCCCGCGCTCGATTGTATTTGCCCTCGGGTGGCCCAAGTCCTGGGGGCATGGTGGGGGGGTTAAATTTATGTATAGGGGCCCTCAAAGGGCCTCCAAGCCCCGGGGACCACCACCTCCCCGGGGCTTCTTTTTTTACTATTTCCAGTGGGGGGGGCTCGAGCCCCCCACACACCCCGGGGACCGCCACCTCCCCGGGGCACTAACAAATAAAAATGGGGGTCCGTTTTGGACCCCGAAGCCCCGGGACCACCACCTCCCCGGGGCTTTGCTGATGTGGGGAGGGGGCCGCGCGACCCCTCCTGGAGCCTGTGGTGGCCCTGGGGACCGCCACCCCCCAGGGCCGGCTCCTGCAGTGTCCCGGGGTGCCTACCCCGGGACACTGCTGCTTGCAATGACAGGACGGAGCCTCGCGGCTCCCGTCCTGTCATTGCAAACTGCTTTGGATATTGGAAGAGAGAGCAGGAAACCTGCTCTCGCTCCAATATCCAAGACAATTGCTTTCCACACGGGGAGCAGCATGTTAGCTGCGCCCCATGTGTAAAAGCAATGCTGGCTCCCGTAGGACACGGGGAGCCGGCGGGACTGTGGGGGTTTGGGGACCCCCACAGTCCCCAACCAGAGGCCAGGCCCCGGGGATGGGGTCCCGGGGCAAGTAGTGGCTCGGGAGGGGGCCACGCGGCCCCCTCCCCAGAAATAATTTAAAAAAAAAAAAAAAAAAAAAGGGGGTAAGGCCCTGGGGGATGGGGTCCCCAGGGCCCAAAAATAAGAAAAAGGAAGGGGGCCACACAGCCCCCTTCAGGGAAAAAAAAAAAAACGATCGGCCCGCAGGCCCCGCCCCTTCCTTCACCACTCTGCAAACGCGCCCCTGGCGCGTTTGCAGATGGGGAAGTAATTCCCTTGAATACTGGGGTCCCTGGGGCCAACTAGCCCACCAGGAACCTCCAGTATGCGCCAGGGGCTGCGTTGCAGAGAGGTGTACAGAGGCCACGCCCCTTTATACACCTCTGTGCAACGCAGCTCTGTGGCGCTTTGGAGGTACATGGTGGGCTAGTTGGCTCCCAGGAACCCTCAGGATTCAAGGGGACTTAATCCCCAACTTAAAACGCGCCACGGGCGCGTTTGCACAGTGGTGAAGGAGGGGCGGGGCTTCAGGTGACATGTGTGCAAACAGGCCCGTGGCGCGTTTTAAGATGGGGAATTAAATCCCCTTCAATCCTGAGGGTCCCTGGGGCCAACTAGCCCAACAGGTACATCCAGAAAGCGCCACAGAGCTGCGTTGCAGAGAGGTGTAAAAGGGGTGTGGCCTCTCTACACGTCTCTGCAACGCAGCCCCTGACGCATACTGGAGGTTCCTGGTGGGCTAGTTGGCCCCTAGGGACCCTCATGATTCAAGGGGACTTAATCCCCCAACTTAAAACGCGCCACGGGGCGCGTTTGCACAGATGTCACCTCAGGCCCCGCCCCCTACCTTCACCATTGTGCAAATATTCCTCTAAAATCTGCCGAACTACGACTTCGGATTTACTCACCTGTTATCAGGAGAGACCTCAGTGCTGCATCTTTCAGCCCAGTACTAATCCTGAAAAGTAATTTTAACCGTACTTACCAGTAACTTGAATTTCCTTCCATAGGATATCATTGCCTGCTTTTTGCTGAAAAAGTTTCTAAGTGTTGATTTTTGAAACATATAAATATTCCTCTAAAATCAGCCGAAATACAAATTCCGATTTACTCACCTGTTATCAGGAGAGACCTCAGTGCTGTATCTTTCAGCCCAGTACTGGTCCTGAAAAGTAATTTTAACCGTACTTACCAGTAACTTGAATTTCCTTCCATAGGCTAACATTGACTGGTTTCACTTGGAAATTCTTCTGTGTGGAGTTTTGGAACTTTAAAATATTCCTCTAAAATCAGCCGAAATACGAATTCCGATTTACTCACCTGTTATCAGGAGAGACCTCAGTGCTGCATCTTTCAGCCCAGTTCTGATCCTCAAAAGTAATTTTAACCGTACTTACCAGTAACTTGAATTTTCTTCCATAGGCTAACATTGACTGGTTTCACTTGGAAATTCTTCTAAGTGTGGAGTTTTGGAACTTTAAAATATTCCTCTAAAATCAGCCGAAATACGAATTCCGATTTACTCACCTGTTATCAGGAGAGACCTCAGTGCTGCATCTTTTAGCCCAGCACTGACCCTGAAAAGTAATTTTAACCGTACTTACCAGTAACTTATATTTTCTTCCATAGGAATCCATTGTCTGGTTTTCAGCTGAAAAGTTTCAAAGTGTCAATTTTCACAAACTACAAATATTCCTTAAAAATCGCCTGTATGACTTAAACGCATTCTTTCAACTGTTTACAGGAGATGCACCAGTGCTGGATCCAGGATCCAACACTGAGTAAGAAAAAGTAACGATAACAGTTTTTACCTGCTAAGTGAATTTCCTTCCATAGGATAACATTGGTGATTCTATGAGAAAAAGTTTCTAAGTGTCAACTTTTAAAGTACAATAATATTCCTTAACAATCACGACTGTAACCAAAACGCTTTTACTCAACTGTTTACAGGAGATGTACCAGGACTGAATCTAGGATCCAGTCCTGTGGTTACAAAAGTAATCCATAAAGTAACTAATTGCATTTAACTAGAAATTCACATTGAGCTGAATGTTGCATTGTGTTTGAAAATGTGTTGCCCATTGCAACAACTGTAACTACTGTACTTAAGTCTATTGCCTATGTGCAAAGTATTTAAACTAAAGTAATTCATTCTGAGAAAGTATTTTTTGTAATGTATAATGTAATTACAATGTAATTTAAAAAATAAAATATGTAAAAAAAAATGTTTCTAAAAATGTAGTAAATCAGTATGAAAAAAATAAATATAACAATTAATACATTTAAAAATTGTCATTTACAAAACCTTTGAAATTCACTGAAAAAACCGTAGGTTTCAGACATGTTATAGTTAGGAATTAGCATTTAAAAACCTTTGAAATTCACTGAAAAAAACATAGGTTTCAGACACGTTATAGTTAGAAATTAGCATTTAAAAAACCTTTGAAATTCACTGAAAAAACCATAGGTTTCAGGCACGTTATAGTTAGAAATTTGCATTTAAAAAACCTTAGAAATTCACTGAAAAAACCATAAGGTTTTAGGGACAGTTATAGTTAGTTGGACATTGCACTCGTACAAAACCCGTGAAATTCCTCGTTATAGTTAGTTCAGGTAACTATAACTCTCGCCCCGCAATGCACTGCTGATGACGTCACATATTACATCACTCATGACATGGTCAGTGACATCACTGATGACATCACTGATGACATCTCAAATGACATCACTGATGACATCACTGATGACATCATCCATGTGAGAATTTAATGCATCTTCTCACACCCTAATATAAGTTTTGAAACACCCACTCTAAATTACAGACTGCCATTCTCAAAACCATACACACTCCAATACCAATAAGTACATACCCACTCACTGATTCTTAGGTCTACACACACACATCTACTCACTCACCCGTACAGTCACTCATACTTACAGTCACTCAGTACAGGACTATCATATGCACTCATACACCTATATAAACACTCACACAACGCAACTCATCCATAGAGGTACTCACACACCTAGTCAGTCATGCAAATAATTAATCACACTCCAATTTACTCACCTATACAGTTATACACACCAGCTCACTTACTCATAAAAATACTAGCACATTCTTACGCTCCTATGCAATCACTGATGCAAGCACACACTCATCCATATAGCCACTCTCACAATCACACACTCTCACTTATAGCCATTTATATACTCCAACACACATATATACTGCCTTTCACATATGTAGTTACTCACACATGTACCACTGAGATATACATTCAATCACTAACACACCCATACACACACTCTCCCACCCATACAGTCCATCACAGATGCACTCTTGAAACCATGCACCCAGTGAATCACCCACTCACACATCTATGCACAGAGTCACACTCACCCCACCCACACAAACACTGAGGCACCCATACAGATACTCAGAGAACCAATCCATAACCCATATAGACACTCATTTAGCTAGTCAGAAACCCATGCAGCTGCTTACACAACAACAGACAGACGGATACAGACATTCACACAGTTTAGTCACTCACCCATGCATCCAGTAAGATACGTTTAATCACTCACTTATAGACTCAGTCACGCACCTACTAAATCATCCATTCAGACACTTATACACCCACTCATTCTTCAATACGCCTTTCCTATATATATTAAACATTTAAACTTTACACAAACACACAGTCACTGGATGATGTCATCAGTGATGTCATCAGTGATGTCATTTGAGATGTCATCAGTGATGTCATCAGTGATGTCACTGACCATGTCATGAGTGATGTAATATGTGACGTCATCAGCAGTACATTGCTGGGCGCGAGTTATAGTTACCTGAACTAACTATAACGGGGGAATTTCACGGGTTTTGTACGAGTGCAATGTCCAACTAACTATAACTGTCCCTAAAACCTTATGGTTTTTTCAGTGAATTTCTAAGGTTTTTTAAATGCAAATTTCTAACTATAACGTGCCTGAAACCTATGGTTTTTTCAGTGAATATATATATATATATATATACATACATATACATATACATACATACATATATATACATATATATACATACATATATATACATATATATACATACATATATATACATATATATACATACTTATATATACATATATATACATACATATATATACATATATATACATACATATATATACATATATATACATACATATACATATGCACATACATATATATACATACATACATACATATATATACATATATATACATACATACATACATATATATACATACATATACATACATATATATACATACATATATATACATATATATACATACATATACA
>CAWUFW010000440.1:2992500-3220000 GCA_963921515.1 Calotriton arnoldi
AGTGTCGCTGTTTTACAAGTGAAAACCCCCTTTAGTTTTATTGGTTTGTCATATATATCCTACTGGTGGTCACCAGTAGATAGTTATTGTTAGGACATAGTTTCCACAGGTAAAGTCGTTTTTGTTTTGCTAATAACTTTGGCACCTTTTGACGAATTTTCATAAAACTTTCAAAACTAATGTGCCAGTCAATTCAGCTGCTGTCTGGAAAGTTTCAGGGTAATTCGTCTATAGTCTAGGGGGGCGGAGAAAAAGGGAGGGTCCTAAAATGTGTTTTCCCCCTACAATTTCCCATAGGGAAATTGAACACGACTATAGCCTGAACCGCTGAACAGAATTACGCCAAATTTGGCAGAAAGCTAGATCTTCGTCCAGAAAGAGTGCTTTTTGTAATTTGATGTAAATCCGTTCAGTAGTTTTTAAGTAATTTAAAAAAAAAAGATTTATATATATTTAGCAATGCAGAGGGATCGCATGGTGAGATCTGACTGGCTGCCACCACTTCCTGGTTGAAGTGGTGGCAGCCAGCCTTGGGACTCAGGGCTCGGCCCGAGTATCAAGAAAAATGAAAGAAAAAAAACACACAAGGGGGCAGGGTAGGAATTTGGTTTTGCCACGAATTCGCAGAGGATCAGTGGTAAAATAAAAACAAGCGTGGATTATTTTTTAAACCCCTTTTTTTAGGGCTGTGTGCCCTCCTCCCCTATAAATATAATGGTGGACCCCAGAGTATGGGTTCCCCACGGCCAAAAAGTGGCCCAGGGAGGAGGCCCGTGGGTTGGCTAACGTTAGGGGGCTGGCCACAGGGTCTGGTCGCAGGCCATGTGGCCAACCCCCTGTTGCGCACGCCTGAAGGCCGTGTGTGGCATTGGGTTGGCTGCATGCAGGTGGTTGGCCACAGAGATTGGCCATAGGCCAGGCCTTGTAGCAAACGCCCCATTGTGCAACAGCTTGAGGTTGGCTGCATGTGCGGGGGTTGGCCACAGGGCCTGGCAACAGTCCAGGCACCGAGACCAACCCTCCACCGTGGATGGTTGAAGGCCCACACCATGCACTGCTAATTACCCCACATATTGCATCACTCATGACATCATCTTTGACATCATTGATAATCTCAGAGCAACATTTGCTATAAAATTATTGATGAGAAAACTGTGCATGGCAAGTTAGAGTTACCTTAGGGCAGAAGTTATAGTTACTTGAGATAACTAACTATAACTGCTGAATTTCTATGGTTTTGTGTGTGTAAAATCTGAACCTAACTAAAACATCCCTGTAACCTTTGGATTTTGTTTAATTGAATATACATATATAAGGGTACAGTGGTGTTATAGTTAGGCTCAGATTTCAAACATTTAAAACCAGTGACATTTAGCAATTAGTAAACTATAATTTACGCCCCGCACTGTACTGTGTATGACCTCACATATTACATCACTCATAACATGGTCAGTGACATCACTGATGACATCATCTAGTGATTCTTAGTTTTTAAAAAAAGTTTATAAGTGTTAAACATATATACTAAGGTACCACATAACTTAAATTAGTATAGTTTGTGTACTACCGAGTGATTCCATTTTCAAACATAGATTATGTGTCTGTGTAACTTTGTGTATCTGTGTGTGTGTGAGTATGTGTGAGTGTGAGTGTGTGTGTGTGTGTGTGTGTGTGTGAGTGTGAGAGTGGGGTGCTGTATGAGTGAGTGTGTGACTGGCTGTATGGGTGTATAAGTGGGTCTATGTGTAGCTGTATGGGTAAGTGGCTGTGTGAGTGGCTGTGTGGGTGAGTGGGTGTGTAAGTGGTGTATGGATGAGTGAGTGGGAATGTTAGAGACTGTATAGGTGAGTGAGTGGCTGTGTGAGTGAGTGTGTCAGTGGCTGTGTGAGTGAGTGTGTCAGTGGCTGTATAAGTGAGTGGCTGTGTGAGTGGCTGTCTGGTTGAGTAAGTGACTGTGAGAGTGGCTGTGTGGGTAAATGAGTGGTGTGTAAGTGGTATATGGATGAGTGAGTGGGTATGTGAGAGACTGTATAAATAAGTGAGTGGGTGTCTGAGTGGCTGTATGGGTGAGTGAGCAAGTTCATGAGTGGTGTAAGGGTTAGTGAGTGGGTGTGTGAGTGGCTGTATGGGTGAGTAAATGAGTGTGAGAGAAGCTGTATGGGTGAGTATGAGCTTGTCTCAGTGACTGTTTAGGTGAGTGAGTACATGTGGTAGTATCTGTATGAGTAAGTGAGTGGGTATGTGAGTATCTGTATGGGTTAGTGTGTGGCTGTATGGGTGAGTGATTGGGTGTGTGAATAGCTGTATGGGTGAGTGACTCGGTGTCTGAGTGGTTGTTTTGGTGTTTCAGTGGGGTATGTGAGTGTATGTATGACTGGGTGTGTGAGTGGCTGTTTTGGTGAGTGAGTGGGTGTATGGGTGAGTGAGCGGCTCTATCAGTGCTCTGTAGGAGAATAAGTGAAGGTATGAATAGCTGCAAGGGTGAGTGTGTGGCTGTGTGAGCGACTCTATGGGTGTATAAATGGGTGTGTGAGTAGTGTGAGTGAGTGGTTGTGTGAGTGGCTGTATGAGTGAATGAATGGGTGTGTGAGTGGCTCTATGCATAAGTGGGTATGTGAGTAGTTAAAAGGGTCTGTGAATGGGTATATGAGTGGTTGTGTGGGTGAGTGAGTGTGTGAGTGATTCTGTGGATGATGTCATCAGTGATGTCACTGACCCGGTCATGAATCATTTAATATATGAGATCATAAGCAGTCCATTGCGGGGGTGTAAGTTATACTTCCTCTCTGATCCCACGGAAATCACCTGCGGAGTCCCACAGGGGTCATCACTCAGCCCAACCTTCTTCAACATCTACATGGCCCCCCTCGCCGCCATCGTCTGACAACACGACCTCAACATTGTATCCTACGCCTACGACACCCAGCTCATCCTCTCCCTCACCAAGGACCCCACCACCGCCGGACTCAATTTCCAAAAAGGAATGCAGGACGTCGCAGCCTGGATGACCAACAGCTGCCTCAAACTCAACTCGGAAAAAAGACAGAAGTCCTCGTCCTCTGAACCACCCCTTCAGCATGGGATGACACCTGGTGGCCCACCGCTCTCGGCAGCAGCCCACCGACCCCCACGGACCATGCCAGAAACCTCGGCATCGTACTTGTTCAAATGGATCCCCCTCGAATCAAGGAAGACAGTCACCCACGCACTCATCACCAGCAGGCTGGACTATGGAAACGCACTCTACGCCAGCATAAACATGTCCCTACTCCGCAAACTCCAGACTATACAGAACACCGCCGCCAGACTCGTCCTCGGCATCCCCCGACAAGAGCAAATCAGCCAACACCTACGAAAGCTCCACTGGCTCCCCGTGGAGAAGAGAGTCACTTTCAAGATCCTCACCCACGCCTACAAATGCCTACACAACACTGGACCCAAATACCTCAATGACAGAGTCACCCTCCACGTACCCAAAAGAAACTTCCGATCAGCCAACCTCGTCCTCGCCAAAACCCCGCGCATCCACAGAGCCAGAGCAGGAGGAAGATCCTTCTCCTACATCGCGGCCAAGACCTGGAACGAGCTCCCGACAGATATCAGATGCGCCCCCTCCCTGAACACCTTCAGGAAGACTTTCAAGACCTGGCTCTTCGGCTGAACAGCAATGCGGATCCCCCCCCAGCGCCTAGAGACCCTCACGGGTGAGTAGCGCACTTACAATTCCCTGATTGATTGATAGTTAGCTCAGGTAACTATAACTGCTGAATTTCTATGGTTTTGTACGAGTGAAATCTGAACCCAACTATAACGTCCCTCTAATCTTTGTTTTTTTCAGTGAAAAAAGTATATATATATATAGCGCTTGCAATTGCTACACATTGGTGCATGTTGTTTATGCGTCAGTATTTTGTTTATGTCTATTGCATACCTGTAGGGGGAGGGCTATAAAATTCCACATTGTTTGGGTGCCAATTTGGCAAAGGCTTCTGTGAAGCCGAAATGCGTCTCATTGAGCCTGGGGTTGAGGGAGATCCAGAAAAATAAAGGTGCCATATTCCTGCAGCTTTCGAGTACGTGCCTTCTTCGTTGGGAGCAGGAATACGCAGGAATATATATATATATATATATATATATATATATACACTTTTTTCTCTCTCTCTCTCTCTCCCCCTCCTCAGCCTGCGACTCAAATAAAAAACGCTAATCGGATATAAGGGGGCAGGATATTGACACCCTATCCTGGGGGGGGGGGAGGCAGATTTTTTTTTTTTTTAAATGAAAATTTGGGGTGTTTAGTGGATCCATGTGACACCCAAGATGACACCTCTGTGGATTCACCCCAGATCGAAACGCCACAGGTGTGACAATGGATGTCACATAGATCCGCGGAACCCCCCTCAAAAAAAAGAATGAGGGTTGTCTGCCTACAGGGGTTTCGGGGGGTTGGATGCAGAGTGTAGCTGCAGGCCTAGCCCTGCGGTTAAACCCACGCCGCACACGGCCGCAGGCCATGCATGGTGTGGAGTTGGCTGGCTGCGCAGGGTTGGCCGCAGGGCCTAGCCAAAGGCAAGGCCATGTGGCCGACCTCCCACCTCGCACAGCCTTTGGACGGGGGGCTGGCTCTCAGGTATGGTAATAAAATATTAGTTTACATTTTTTTTAAACTAGAAATTCACAGAAAATTATTGACGAAAAACTGTGCATGGCCAGGGCGCCAGTTTTAGTTACCTTGGGGCATGAGTTATAGTTACTTGAAATAACCATGCTTTTTGAATTTCATGTTTTTTTAAGTTTAAAACGTTACGATGTCAGTGAAAATTTCACATAAGTCTAAAGTTGCTATAACCTTTGTTTTTTCAGTTAAAATATATAAATTTCACTGAAAAAAGCAAAGATTAAAGTTAAGGTATAGTTAGGTGAAAATTTCAGCAACATAAGGTTTTAAACTAAAAAAAAAAAAACTTAAATTCACCAATTATAGTTATCTCTAGTAACTATAACGTATGCCCTAAGGTAACTAGAATTCATGCCCCGGCAGTGGGCAGCTAACCCCATGCCTTGTACGTCTGATGGCCGTGCACACCATGTGGCCAAGTCCTGTGTCCAACCCATTAGTGCTGCCCCACTCCCCAAGCCACTTCAGGCTCTGAGGACCCAATCCCCCGGGGCCTTGGTTTTCTTTAATGGGAGGAGGGCACGTGGCCACCCTCTCCAAGCCACTTTGGCCCTGTGAACCCCAACCCTGGGGCCTTAGTTTTTTTTTATTAAGGTGAGAAGGGTGCAAGGCCCCCCACCCAGAACCACTAAGGGCCCCATGGGCCCCATCACCTGAGGCATTTAAAAAAAATGTAATGGGATGAGGTGCATGCCCTCCCTACCCAAGCCAATAGTGGTCCCAAGGACTCCATCCCCCGAGGCCAAAAAATATTTGTAAAGTGGAGGGGGGTCTCTGAGTCATAAGGGGCCCCCGGGATCACATCCCCCAGGGGCTTTAAGGGGATGGAGGTGCCCAGCTCGCTCCCCCAAACCAATAGACTCCATTCCCCCGGGGCCAAAAGATATCTTTTAAGGAGCGGGGCGCGCAGCATAATTTCCCATGTTAATTCCCATAGGAAAGTTTGCTCTCCAAAGTAGAAAAGACAGCACAATGGAATTACACCAAATTTGACAAAAAGTTACAACTTTACTCAAAAACCATGCTTTTTGTTAATTGGAGTAAATCCTTTCAGCCGTTTTTGAGAAATTAGCGTTTAAAGGCCACATAAGGGGGAAGGGTGGGCACACCCTGACTCCCACAGCCATGTGGGGAGGAAGGGTCCAAAAGAGATCTTCCCTTAAGATAAATTTAAAAAAAAGTAATCTCAATGATAAAGCGGTACCAGCAACCAGTATCACAGTCCCCAGCAGTACCAGGTGCTGGCACCACTGGGTACTGTGGGGCATGAGCACAGGTTGTCCAAGAGGGTTGGGCTTAAGCTTAATTTAGAATACAAAACACACATATTCACTGAAAAAACAACTGTTAACTGTAATGTAAAGATTGTAATTACTCTAACAATAATTATTTTGCTCTTCTGCTGCCAAATGTTAGAGTGACTTTATAGTCAGCTATAGTAATACGACCTTAGCTTATATATAAAACAAACCCAGATAAAAGTGAAGTTATAATTAGGTATTGAAATGAGATCAGAATTAACATTTAAAAACCGAAAAAAACACTGAAATTCGTAAGTTATAGTTTAGTGAACTTGTGCCCCATCATTCATACACTGCTGTCTATCAGTGAGCATATATATCTATAATTACAACAATTACAACAGAAGCAATAGAATGGAATATGAATACTCCATTAAGATTTTTCAAACACATTTATCTGAATGGAGAGACAAGGGGTTGTTGGAACAGGAGGAGTATAATTTTCTGCTATGTAAATTTCCTAAACTTCCAGCTTTATACTTACTACCTAAAATTCACAAAAACCAGCAGAATCCCCTGGTAGACCAATTGTTTCTTCCAGGGGAGCTGTTTGGAGAACACTTCCAGATATGTGGATTTCTTTTGCAAACCTTTGTTAAGAAACTTCCATCTTATGTGAAAGACACAGGAGATTTCCTGAGATGTCTTGAGAACTTGCAATGGAAAAGCAGTTACTCACTGCTATCACTTGATGTTATGAGCTTGTACACATGTATCCCCCATGATTTGGGGTTGAAAGCATGTAGATTTTTCCTAAATGAAAGATCCATCTCGTACCTTTTCCACACAGAGATGTTGATGGAGATGATGTCGTATTGTTTAAAACAAAACTATTTTATTTTTGACAACAAAATCTTTAAACAGACCCTCGGAACATCGATGGGGACCTGCTTTGCTCCTTGCTTTGCAGGTCTCTATTTAGGGTACTGGGAGGAGAAGGTAGTGAGAGAATTACACATCTTCAGAGACAAGGTAGCTATGTGGGTACGCTACATAGATGATATTTTTTGTGTGTGGGAAGGTGACGAGAGGGAAGCTAATGAGTTTGTAAAGACTCTTAATGAGAATAGTTACAATTTACAATTCACAAGTCAGTGGTCAAGAGAGACCTTGGAATTTTTAGATCTTACACTCACAGTTCAAGGAAATCGTCTGGAAAGTGCATTATTTAGAAAAACTACCGCAGGCAATAGCCTCTTACACGCTCGCAGCTGTCATCCCAGTTGTTTGATCAGCAGCATACCCTTGGGAGAGCTGTTACGAGCTAAGCGCAATTGTAGTACACCAGAGAGCTATGCCATAGAAGAAAAAGTAATGACTGAAAGATTCCTTGAGAGAGGATACTCTCGAACAGTCATCAACAAAGCTAGAAAGGAAGTGGATAAAAGATCAAGAGCCTCTTTGTTAGTTGAAAAAGAAACTATAAAGGGAAAGTCAGAAGAAAAGATCAGGTTTATTACCACTTTCAATAGACAGGCCAGAGATATACGAAGGGGTTTAAACAAATTCTGGCCTGTCTTGCAAACTGACAAAGATGTAGCAGAGAGTGTTGGAATTTTTCCACAGATCACTTTTAGGAAAGCTAAATCCCTTAAGGACTCACTATGTAGAGCTGTTGAGCCATCTGCAATAAGAAACCAAGGAATACAGGGATTTTACACGTGTCGGAGCTGTAAAGCTTGTAAAAATAGCAAGAATCGAAAAGAATGTAAATTATCCCCTGACTGTAAGCCATACCAGATTTTGAAACACACATCCTGTAACACTGATTATGCAGTATATGCCTTGTTTTGTCCTTGTCAGAAAGCTTACATCGGGAGCACCATACATAAAGCTAAGAAAAGGGTTTTAAAACATCTACGCGCAATAAAAAATGGAGATAAACAGTACCCAATAGCGCGGCATTTTCAGAGTCATCATGGTCAGAATGGTAGACTTTTGAGTTTCTGTGTACTTGATACAGTTAAAGTTAATGAGAGAGGTGGCAATAGGGTACAGGATCTGCGACGTCTTGAGTCCAAGTTAATTATCCAATACAGAACGTTAGCGCCGATTGGTCACAATTGTGACGAAGAGCTTGCAGTACATCTAGGTTAGATGTAATTATGGCACATTTTTGAGAACTGTCTTGTCTTGGGAGATTATTGCAGCATCCTCTCCATTAACTGTTTGTTTTAAATGCAAAAAGTAAATAGGGTTTGATTTTAAAATTGAATTCTGCCGCTGTAGAAGTTGAGCTTATTTTAAATTGATTGCACTGTGGAGTTTAGGTTAAGGGTTATTTTGATTAATTTTGTTTTGTTTTGTTTTATTACAGAAGATGTGCTTGCTGTCACAATCAAGAATGCCAAAGAGCGAAAATATCTTTCATTAGTTGCCCAGCCCACTGGGGCGGGATTGTTGGTCATATAAAAATGTTTTTTGCAAGCATCCATTGATTACTCAAGTATGGGGAGGAAAAACCGTGCGCAAAATATTGCGATATTTTGCACGGAACATGTGTACAGTATTAAGGTTGATTTTCCAGGCACTATTTTTTTTTTAAATGCCCACTAGGGCAGAGAGACGCCGTGTTTAGAGTAGTTTGTCAGGGTCACTAAGTCATGGCTCATCATGGATTTCTGAGTATTGAACTTGTATGTTGTGTTATCTAACTTATGTGTACATTAAAACCACAGGGGCTACGCTATGCATATATGCAATAGGAATGATTTGACATGCGCATATGTTAAAAAATGAAAGCGGATGTACATGAATGTATTTTTACTCATCGCTAAAGTAAATAGATTTTACTGTGATTAACATTCAGCGGTTTAGTAAAGGCAGAGTGTCGGAAGTTAACTTTGTGTGGGGTGAGTTCGCTCTGTTTGGGAAGTCTGTTTTCTTGTTCGGTTTATTTGAGACTCTGCCTTGTACATCAAATTATGCGCTAAATGTCGAAACTTACCTTTGGTGTAAAATGCATCGGTTTTTTCGCTTAATGTGAAGAAAAATCAGTGATTATTTAAAAGACATGCAAACACAGGGTGTGTATTTAAGAGTGAGTGAACTCTTTCTTTTTTTTGTGTTTAAGTCTGTTTTCACGTTTTATTACAAAGACAATCACATGTTTATTTAACCACAAATGAAATGTTGCCACAGTACTCATGATCAAGGGAGTCTGTCCCGAAACGCGTCGAGTTGGTCCATTTTGCTGAATAAATAACTGCATTGAAAGCCTTCTGTGTCCGCGGTTGCTGTTTGTGTTACGAGGTAACTACAGCGAGTGTATATATATATATATATATATATATATATATATATATATATATTCCACACTTCAAAATTCACTGCCGCCGCACCTCACGTCCCGGGTGCATTACTCCAGCGGTGGTGAGCCGCGACACGTGAAACCACAAGGATGAACAGTCCTTTGTCAACCAAAAACGAGTGCACTCACGGGTGTTGAATCAAAGTAAAACTTTACTGTGCAAGCCTCCAAGCACTGACAGACGCGTTTTGGCACGTCGCCTTTATCAATGTCAGTTTGCTTACTGTCGAGGTTGCTATTTTAAACAAAATTCAACAAAAATGAAAAAAGGGTTAAGTTCATCGGCAGCAAGGATGGTCGCAAATTACATTCTGGTTAGCTACCATCCAAGAAGTCTTATCAAGAACATTCCGTATGGAGAGCTCCTGCGTGTAAAACAAAATTGCACCCAAGACCATGAATATCAGAATGCACGGGATGAGGCTGTGGAACGATTCAAAATGAGGGGATACACTAGCAACACACTCAGAGAGGCAGAATGTAGGGCAGAGAAAATATACAGACAGGAATTGCTCAAGGCCAACACCTCCACGGCTTTATGTAATTCTAGTGAAAGTAGCCCGGTGAGGATGATCACGCAATACAATGAAAAATCATACCAAGTAATGCGGATTTTTAAGAAAAACTGGCACATCCTACAAACAAGATAACATTCTAAAGGGCACCATTACTGCATCATCACAAATTACATACAGACGTTGTACATCATTGAGTGACCATTTAACACATAGTCACTTCGCTCTACTCCTTCAAACATCAACAGGATAGAACAGATAAAGGGGTTCTTTCCCTGCATGAAATGCAAGGCCTGTAAATATAGTAATAAAGTAACTAAATACAATGTTACAGGACAGGGCCCTGTAAAGACACGAAGCATCAACATGTTACTTAACTGCAACTCAGACTTTACAGTATACTGTCTGGAGTGCACGTGCCCAAAACGGTATATAAGGAGTACCATTCACCCAACCAAGAAACGAATCCTAGAACACATGCGTGCCATCACAAAAAATGACCCCACCTATCCAGTGGCCCGTCACTTTGAAACTGCACATAGCAGAAGTTTTTCTGCTTGGATCAGGTACCCAAAAATGAAAAAGGGGGAGACAGGGTCAGAAAATTGCGTGTTTTGGAGTCTAAATACATCATTGATCTCCAAATAATGGCCCCGATAGGCCTTTATAATGATGAGGAGATGTGGGTACACCTAGAGTAATGATCATCGTTTAGAACTAAGGCGCTTGCTGACCTCTCTGGCTACGAAATGATCGTGGGGATCTATGATAACTATGTAGCCCACCTGTTTATACCGATTTTTTATAATTATGATGAATTTTTCTTGTACAGGTTGACCCTTGCCCGAAACATATATGCATTTGTTGGGCAATGACGATTATAATATCGGACCTGCTCCATTTATGGAGGATTAACTGACAATGTATTTAGGTGTTTTTACGCTGCAACCTCTGATTCCACTGCCCATTCAGGGAGATATAACTGTCTAAAATGACGCTTTGCTACTTTATTACTTCCTCACTTTACTTCATGAATTGTAATTACATGTTAATTGCAAGTTGAATTAGAAATGTATTGGCTTTTGTGTTGTTTTACCCATTGTAAGATGGCCGCCACTGCGATGCATTAACCAGAATGTAATTTGCGACCATCCTTGCTGTTGATGAACTTAACCCTTTTTTCATTTTTGTTGAATTCTGTTTAAAATGGCAACCTCGACAGTAAGCAAACTGACATTGATAAAGGCGACGTGCCGAAACGCGTCTGTCAGTGCTTAGAGGCTTGCACAGTAAAGTTTTACTTTGATTCAACACCCGTGAGTGCACTAGTTTTTGGCTGACGAAGGGCTGTTCATCCTTGTGGTTTCATATATAAATATATATGTGATCAAGGTCACGTGCAGTGACCGAAACGCGTAATGGCGAGTTGGAGCGAGTGAAATAAAGGAGATTTTTGCACAATTATTGGAGTCCATACCCATTTATCCGTATCGAGTGGATTTTGTTGGCAAACGTCGTGATATATATATATATATATATATATATATATATATATATATATTTTACACCAACTCCGGTTACGGGATCTGCCTGGCAAATTCACGGGCGGTCCGAGTTAGGGCTACCGGAAGCCCAATAAATATATTCCCTCCGTTCTGCTCCTCCAACAGACGTACTCGGACTCCACACGTATGCTTGTGAAATAATTTAATTGCAGGAAACAACGCGTTTCGGCTTCCGCCTTGATCACGTTTCAAAGTTGCAACAAACAGTGATTGAATTTAAACTATGCCTAACATAGACATAGGACTAACACCTCATACGTGTAGCACCCACTAGAAAATGGCATCCATTTTGGAAGTTCTTGATACAATCAATATATATATACAATTTAAACTACCCTCATTGTTTGATAATTTACAAAAGAGAATTATAACTCCCATAAGTGTTACATGTAAAAACATACAAAATTAATTTTTAAAATATTTTTTCTGAAATAATGTTTGCATTTTTATTCGTCACTATGTTTGCTCCACAATACTCGCAAATGCGTATTTTGCTTAAAACGAGATTTTCACCCAAGCCTATTGGTGACTGATGTGTATGTCATTCTACTAATCATAAGGTATCAACTAATAAAGTTTTTCTGCATTGAATACCTGCTGAAAACATTGTGCCATAACACAAACAAACACCAATGATGTATAATTACAACACTAACGGCTCTGTGGGCGGATATACCCATAGGTCTCTACACAGATGTACAATTAGTTATTTATACATCACACTACATCTCGCCCCAGTGGGCAAATATTCCAAGGACAATATTGCTGTTTAAATCAGTTGTCCCAAATGCGTATTTTGCTTAAAACGAGATTTTAACCCAAGCCTATTGGTGACTGATGTGTATGTCATTCTACTAGTCATAAGGTATCAACTAATAAAGTTGTTCTGCAATGAATACCTGCTGAAAACATTAACGGCTGTGTGGAACGATACACCCATAGGTCTCTACACAGATGTACAATTAATTATTATACATCACACTTCATCTCGCCCCAGTGGGCAAATATTCCAAGGACAATATTGCTGTTTCAATCGGTTATCCCAAATAAGTGGAACCTATAGCTGGAAAACATGATTAGACACTCGAATCATTGTAGCCCCAAGATCGACAAGATGCCATTTCATACCTAATAAAAAACCAAAAAATAAAATGTTAAAAGTGTTTAAAATCACAAAAGGGTCGAATACCGTCTAATGTTCATACATATACAAATTTCATTCCATCAAGTGAACAGCTAGTTCCTCGCTCGAATTTAACCCGTTTGGGGTCAGACAATCAAAATCAATAATGTACTTTGACTCCAATTTACGCAGGGATAATTCCCGATTCCCTCCCCTGACACCCATAACAACCGCATCAATCACCACCATTCTCAAAAGATTTTCATTTTGGAAGTGACAATCATAAAAGTGCCGTGCTACTGGATACTGCTTGTTATTATTCCTAATAGCACGAACATGCTCCAATACTCTCTTCTTCGCCCGATGTATTGTGCTTCCCACGTACCACTTGTTACACGGGCATATCAGAACATATACACAATACATAGAATTGCATGTCAAAGACTTGCGTATTGTAAACTCCCTGTCAGTGTTAGGAATACTCAATGTACAGCAGTCAATACTCTTACGACATGCTTTGCAGGTTTTACAGCATCTGAACCCAGATCTAGTCTTGTTCCTACTCATGTCCTGTTTCCTCACATGGTTGTGGCTCAAGTCATCCCTCAATGATCGACTTTTTCTGAAGGTGATTTGTGGGTTGGTGGATATATATGGTTTGAGATGTCCATCAGTAGATAGCACATGCCAATGTTTTTTAAAGATCTTTCTGATCTCATGGGCTTGTCCCGAAAAAGTGGTCACAAATCTTACTGTCTCCTCATTCGTATCTTGTCTATTAGGATGAAGCAATTCGTTTCTAGTAGTAGTCTCCACTTTATTACAGGCTTGTCTGATGGTTATAGCTTTGTAACCTCGTTCTTTAAAACGATTACACATAATTCCCTTCTCTGTCTGGTATGCTAGCTCTGTACTGCAGTTCCGTTTAGCCCGTAACAGCTCCCCATAGGGGATGCTGTCAACGAGATTACGAGGATGAGAGCTTCTGGCACTCAAAATGCTATTCCCTGATGTCTTTTTACGGAACAGACTTGTTGCCAACATTTCACCTTGGATTTCCACTAAAACGTCTAGAAATTCAATAGATGTGTTACTTATCTGTTCAGTGAACACAAGATTACACGTGTTCACATTCAGTTTGCTCACAAAGTTCTTAGCTGCTTCAGCACTACCATTCCACACCATAAAAATATCATCGATGTACCGCAGCCACAGGACCACATTGTTCTCAAATTCTTCCATTTGCGTGGACACCTGCTCCTCCCACCAGCCCATGAATAGATTAGCGTAACTGGGGGCGAAGCAGGTGCCCATCGCGGTGCCCTGTGACTGCCTGTACACCGAATCATCAAAAATAAAAAAATTGTTGGTAAGGCAAAAATAAATCATGTCCACCAACATTTCCGAATGGTGCAGTAAAGAGATGGAACGTGTCCTTAAATAATGTTTCACCGCCTGTATACCACAATCATGCTGGATACTCGTGTAGAGACTACACACATCGAGGGTGACCAGAGTATATGTTGATTCCCAGTAAATGCCATCAATAATTGTTAAAAAGTGGGTGGTGTCTTTCAGGTAAGCGGGAAGAGCTACTACAAACGGCCTCAGATAATGATCAATAAATCGTGAGGTGTTCTCAAGTAAGGATCCCATAGAAGAGACTATGGGTCTCCCTGGAGGGTCCAATGCATTTTTATGAAGTTTTGGTAGAAGGTAGAGAATGGGGGTCCTCGGATGTACACATTTTAAGTAATTATACTCCTCCCATTCGAGTAAGCCCCTCTCTCTCCACTCTATCAGCAAATTCCCAAACCTTTTGTTGGACTCGCCAATCTCAGCAAATGTGGAGATGTTATAACATGTGGTGTCATCCAATTGTCTAACTCCCTCAGCTAGGTATTTGTCCCTGTCTAGCACCACCACATTCCCACCTTTATCAGATTGGCGTATCACAATTTCGTTGTCATTTTTTAGATTTTCCACTGCCTTTATCTGATCAAAAGAGAGATTTTTCTTATTAATCGGAATTTTCTTATGTCTCAATTTCTTTAAATCATTTAAGACTCCTTTTTCAAAGACTTCCACTGCCTCACACACAATATTAGGCAAAAATCTCGACCTGGGCCTAAAATTACTTACTGGATTTACCCCCAAATCCATTTCACAATTATCCAACATTTCTTCTCTCGATAGATCACCCCCTTCCAAGGAAGATAAAATCTGAAGAGTTTCAATATCATCAATGTTAAGATTACTCATAACACTAGACTCACTTCCAATCACATTACTGTTAGAATGTGTCTCAAACCATTTTTTTAACTTCAGTTTCCTGGAAAAGTAAAACAAATCAATTCTCGTCTGTGTATAATTCAAATTCATAGAGGGACAAAAGGACAGACCTAGTGCGAGGACCTCCATTTCCTGAACGGAAAGAGTTCTTTGAGAAAGATTAATCACCGTCATATTTTGGTCTTCCTGCCCCTTGTCATCATTCCCACGGGCGTTTTCTCTTCGTTTCTTCCTCCTGTTTTTGGCTTGTTTATTACTTTTGCTCTTCCTCGTCCGCCTCGTCCCCTTCCCCTCTGACTCCCTTGTTCTTGATAGGATTCTGTCCAGCCTTGATTCATTACTTGGAACTGTAACAAAAAATTACTTGTTCTTTTCTGTGGATCCACACTCGTTTCAGAATTGAGGCCTACTGCAGAAATATCCGGGAGACTACCATCCGATGCATCACTCTCACTTACTTCAACCACTGTCTGTTTCATTAAACTAGTTGTATTGACCGATCCTATTTTATTATCAAACAGATGGTCATATTTACGGTGAAATGTAAGTGTACGGCCAGCCTGATAATCTTTAAAGTCTCGTAAAAATTTCCGCTGTTTTTTCATGGTTATCTCCTCTTCAAGTTTAGCCATTCTGATGTTAAGTTGTTTGACAAATTCATCCAAAACCTCTTTGGATACCAGTTGGCCCAATTCCTCCAGAATGGTATCAATCTGTACCAATAATTTGCTTCTATCCTTGAGAGCGTATTTTACCAAAATACGCATCATCGTTACAGAACAGGCTGCCGAATTGTTGGACCACTCATCAAGCATCTCGGTGTCAGGGTCTTCAAAAGTTGGAATCGTGAATATCCTTAGACCCCGGGGTACTCGTCCAACGTCGATGTATCTCTGGAGTGATTCCGCCTCCCACCACTTTGACAGTTCTTTTTGTACAATTTCTCCAGTTGGATATATAGTGTTTGTATCTTAATTTCACTGTTAATATTCGATGTCTGGTTAAAAGAGCTTTCACTAGCACCTCCTTGTGTAAAGAATAATTTATCTGCGGTTTCTTTCCTCTTTGCATCCAACGCTGCAGCCATTATTTCAATCCTTTATTAATGCAAACGTGTGCCGGTTTTTTGAGGGCGTCCCCTCCTTTCGATTTCCGGCTCCCAAACCCCTTGGCAATTGTGGAAATATGCAGTCAGATACCCCGAGCGGGCCGCACTCACCGCCGATGCTCCCCAGGACGTGAACAAACAGTCCCGCAGTGCACCCAGTACCGCCGGTCCGCCCACCGTAACCCACCTGCTCACTCCAGCTCCAAATCCTGTGCCTCGTCGTGTTGTGCTGATGCGCTCCAGATTTTCATAAGCGCCCTCTGTTGTATCTTGGGTACCTTGTTATCGTACCCACAATCACCGACGGGATCGCCAATCAGGGGGAATCTTCCACGGCTCCTCTCAAAGTTTACTTTACACCAACTCCGGTTACGGGATCTGCCTGGCAAATTCACGGGCGGTCCGAGTTAGGGCTACCGGAAGCCCAATAAATATAATCCCTCCGTTCTGCTCCTCCAACAGACGTACTCGGACTCCACACGTATGCTTGTGAAATAATTTAATTGCAGGAAACAACGCGTTTCGGCTTCCGCCTTGATCACGTTTCAAAGTTGCAACAAACAGTGATTGAATTTAAACTATGCCTAACATAGACATAGGACTAACACCTCATACGTGTAGCACCCACTAGAAAATGGCATCCATTTTGGAAGTTCTTGATACAATCAATATATATATACAATTTAAACTACCCTCATTGTTTGATAATTTACAAAAGAGAATTATAACTCCCATAAGTGTTACATGTAAAAACATACAAAATTAATTTTTAAAATATTTTTTCTGAAATAATGTTTGCATTTTTATTCGTCACTATGTTTGCTCCACAATACTCGCAAATGCATATTTTGCTTAAAACGAGATTTTCACCCAAGCCTATTGGTGACTGATGTGTATGTCATTCTACTAATCTAAGGTATCAACTAATAAAGTTTTTCTGCATTGAATACCTGCTGAAAACATTGTGCCATAACACAAACAAATACCAATGATGTATAATTACAACACTAACGGCTCTGTGGGCGGATATACCCATAGGTCTCTACACAGATGTACAATTAGTTATTTATACATCACACTAAATCTCGCACCAGTGGGCAAATATTCCAAGGACAATATTGCTGTTTAAATCAGTTGTCCCAAATGCGTATTTTGCTTAAAACGAGATTTTAACCCAAGCCTATTGGTGACTGATGTGTATGTCATTCTACTAGTCATAAGGTATCAACTAGTAAAGTTTTTCTGCAATGAATACCTGCTGAAAACATTAACGGCTATGTGGACCGATACACCCATAGGTCTCTACACAGATGTACAATTAATTATTATACATCACACTTCATCTCGCCCCAGTGGGCAAATATTCCAAGGACAATATTGCTGTTTCAATCGGTTATCCCAAATAAGTGGAACACGCATTTGGGACAACTGATTTAAACAGCAATATTGTCCTTGGAATATTTGCCCACTGGGGCGAGATGTAGTGTGATGTATAAATAACTAATTGTACATCTGTGTAGAGACCTATGGGTATATCCGCCCACAGAGCCGTTAGTGTTGTAATTATACATCATTGGTATTTGTTTGTGTTATGGCACAATGTTTTCAGCAGGTATTCAATGCAGAAAAACTTTATTAGTTGATACCTTATGATTAGTAGAATGACATACACATCAGTCACCAATAGGCTTGGGTGAAAATCTCGTTTTAAGCAAAATACGTATTTGCGAGTATTGTGGAGCAAACATAGTGACGAATAAAAATGCAAACATTATTTCAGAAAAAATATTTTAAAAATTAATTTTGTATGTTTTTACATGTAACACTTATGGGAGTTATAATTCTCTTTTGTAAATTATCAAACAATGAGGGTAGTTTAAATTGTATATATATATTGATTGTATCAAGAACTTCCAAAATGGATGCCATTTTCTAGTGGGTGCTACACGTATGAGGTGTTAGTCCTATGTCTATGTTAGGCATAGTTTAAATTCAATCACTGTTTGTTGCAACTTTGAAACGTGATCAAGGCGGAAGCCGAAACGCGTTGTTTCCTGCAAATAAATTATTTCACAAGCATACGTGTGGAGTCCGAGTACGTCTGTTGGAGGAGCAGAACGGAGGGAATATATTTATTGGGCTTCCGGTAGCCCCAACTCGGACCGCCCGTGAATTTGCCAGGCAGATCCCGTAACCGGAGTTGGTGTAAAGTAAACTTTGAGAGGAGCCGTGGCAGATTCCCCCTGATTGGCGATCCCGTCGGTGATTGTGGGTACGATAACAAGGTACCCAAGATACAACAGAGGGCGCTTATGAAAATCTGGAGCGCATCAGCACAACACGACGAGGCACAGGATTTGGAGCTGGAGTGAGCAGGTGGGATACGGTGGGCGGACCGGCGGCACTGGGTGCACTGCGGGACTGTTTGTTCACGTCCCGGGGAGCATCGGCGGTGAGTGCGGCCCGCTCGGGGTATCTGACTGCATATTTCCACAATTGCCAAGGGGTTTGGGAGCCGGAAATCGAAAGGAGGGGACGCCCTCAAAAAACCGGCACACATTTGCATTAATAAAGGATTGAAATAATGGCTGCAGCGTTGGATGCAAAGAGGAAAGAAACCGCAGATAAATTATTCTTTACACAAGGAGGTGCTAGTGAAAGCTCTTTTAACCAGACATCGAATATTAACAGTGAAATTAAGATACAAACACTATATATCCAACTGGAGAAATTGTACAAAAAAGAACTGTCAAAGTGGTGGGAGGCGGAATCACTCCAGAGATACATCAACGTTGGACGAGTACCCCGGGGTCTAAGGATATTCACGATTCCAACTTTTGAAGACCCTGACACCGAGATGCTTGATGAGTGGTCCAACAATTCGGCAGCCTGTTCTGTAACGATGATGCGTATTTTGGTAAAATACGCTCTCAAGGATAGAAGCAAATTATTGGTACAGATTGATACCATTCTGGAGGAACTGGGCCAACTGGTATCCAAAGAGGTTTTGGATGAATTTGTCAAACAACTTAACATCAGAATGGCTAAACTTGAAGAGGAGATAACCATGAAAAAACAGCGGAAATTTTTACGAGACTTCAAAGATTATCAGGCTGGCCGTACACTTACATTTCACCGTAAATATGACCATCTGTTTGATAATAAAATAGGATCGGTCAATACAACTAGTTTAATGAAACAGACAGTGGTTGAAGTAAGTGAGAGTGATGCATCGGATGGTAGTCTCCCGGATATTTCTGCAGTAGGCCTCAATTCTGAAACAAGTGTGGATCCACAGAAAAGAACAAATAATTTTTTGTTACAGTTCCAAGTAATGAATCAAGGCCGGACAGAATCCTATCAAGAACAAGGGAGTCAGAGGGGAAGGGGACGAGGCGGACGAGGAAGAGCAAAAGTAATAAACAAGCCAAAAACAGGAGGAAGAAACGAAGAGAAAACGCCCGTGGGAATGATGACAAGGGGCAGGAAGACCAAAATATGACGGTGATTAATCTTTCTCAAAGAACTCTTTCCGTTCAGGAAATGGAGGTCCTCGCACTAGGTCTGTCCTTTTGTCCCTCTATGAATTTGAATTATACACAGACGAGAATTGATTTGTTTTACTTTTCCAGGAAACTGAAGTTAAAAAAATGGTTTGAGACACATTCTAACAGTAATGTGATTGGAAGTGAGTCTAGTGTTATGAGTAATCTTAACATTGATGATATTGAAACTCTTCAGATTTTATCTTCCTTGGAAGGGGGTGATCTATCGAGAGAAGAAATGTTGGATAATTGTGAAATGGATTTGGGGTAAATCCAGTAAGTAATTTTAGGCCCAGGTCGAGATTTTTGCCTAATATTGTGTGTGAGGCAGTGGAAGTCTTTGAAAAAGGAGTCTTAAATGATTTAAAGAAATTGAGACATAAGAAAATTCCGATTAATAAGAAAAATCTCTCTTTTGATCAGATAAAGGCAGTGGAAAATCTAAAAAATGACAACGAAATTGTGATACGCCAATCTGATAAAGGTGGGAATGTGGTGGTGCTAGACAGGGACAAATACCTAGCTGAGGGAGTTAGACAATTGGATGACACCACATGTTATAACATCTCCACATTTGCTGAGATTGGCGAGTCCAACAAAAGGTTTGGGAATTTGCTGATAGAGTGGAGAGAGAGGGGCTTACTCGAATGGGAGGAGTATAATTACTTAAAATGTGTACATCCGAGGACCCCCATTCTCTACCTTCTACCAAAACTTCATAAAAATGCATTGGACCCTCCAGGGAGACCCATAGTCTCTTCTATGGGATCCTTACTTGAGAACACCTCACGATTTATTGATCATTATCTGAGGCCGTTTGTAGTAGCTCTTCCCGCTTACCTGAAAGACACCACCCACTTTTTAACAATTATTGATGGCATTTACTGGGAATCAACATATACTCTGGTCACCCTCGATGTGTGTAGTCTCTACACGAGTATCCAGCATGATTGTGGTATACAGGCGGTGAAACATTATTTAAGGACACGTTCCATCTCTTTACTGCACCATTCGGAAATGTTGGTGGACATGATTTATTTTTGCCTTACCAACAATTTTTTTATTTTTGATGATTCGGTGTACAGGCAGTCACAGGGCACCGCGATGGGCACCTGCTTCGCCCCCAGTTACGCTAATCTATTCATGGGCTGGTGGGAGGAGCAGGTGTCCACGCAAATGGAAGAATTTGAGAACAATGTGGTCCTGTGGCTGCGGTACATCGATGATATTTTTATGGTGTGGAATGGTAGTGCTGAAGCAGCTAAGAACTTTGTGAGCAAACTGAATGTGAACACGTGTAATCTTGTGTTCACTGAACAGATAAGTAACACATCTATTGAATTTCTAGACGTTTTAGTGGAAATCCAAGGTGAAATGTTGGCAACAAGTCTGTTCCGTAAAAAGACATCAGGGAATAGCATTTTGAGTGCCAGAAGCTCTCATCCTCGTAATCTCGTTGACAGCATCCCCTATGGGGAGCTGTTACGGGCTAAACGGAACTGCAGTACAGAGCTAGCATACCAGACAGAGAAGGGAATTATGTGTAATCGTTTTAAAGAACGAGGTTACAAAGCTATAACCATCAGACAAGCCTGTAATAAAGTGGAGACTACTACTAGAAACGAATTGCTTCATCCTAATAGACAAGATACGAATGAGGAGACAGTAAGATTTGTGACCACTTTTTCGGGACAAGCCCATGAGATCAGAAAGATCTTTAAAAACATTGGCATGTGCTATCTACTGATGGACATCTCAAACCATATATATCCACCAACCCACAAATCACCTTCAGAAAAAGTCGATCATTGAGGGATGACTTGAGCCACAACCATGTGAGGAAACAGGACATGAGTAGGAACAAGACTAGATCTGGGTTCAGATGCTGTAAAACCTGCAAAGCATGTCGTAAGAGTATTGACTGCTGTACATTGAGTATTCCTAACACTGACAGGGAGTTTACAATACGCAAGTCTTTGACATGCAATTCTATGTATTGTGTATATGTTCTGATATGCCCGTGTAACAAGTGGTACGTGGGAAGCACAATACATCGGGCGAAGAAGAGAGTATTGGAGCATGTTCGTGCTATTAGGAATAATAACAAGCAGTATCCAGTAGCACGGCACTTTTATGATTGTCACTTCCAAAATGAAAATCTTTTGAGAATGGTGGTGATTGATGCGGTTGTTATGGGTGTCAGGGGAGGGAATCGGGAATTATCCCTGCGTAAATTGGAGTCAAAGTACATTATTGATTTTGATTGTCTGACCCCAAACGGGTTAAATTCGAGCGAGGAACTAGCTGTTCACTTGATGGAATGAAATTTGTATATGTATGAACATTAGACGGTATTCGACCCTTTTGTGATTTTAAACACTTTTAACATTTTATTTTTTGGTTTTTTATTAGGTATGAAATGGCATCTTGTTGATCTTGGGGCTACAATGATTCGAGTGTCTAATCATGTTTTCCAGCTATAGGTTCCACTTATTTGGGATAACCGATTGAAACAGCAATATTGTCCTTGGAATATTTGCCCACTGGGGCGAGATGAAGTGTGATGTATAATAATTAATTGCACATCTGTGTAGAGACCTATGGGTGTATCGGTCCACATAGCCGTTAATGTTTTCAGCAGGTATTCATTGCAGAAAAACTTTATTAGTTGATACCTTATGACTAGTAGAATGACATACACATCAGTCACCAATAGGCTTGGGTTAAAATCTCGTTTTAAGCAAAATACGCATTTGGGACAACTGATTTAAACAGCAATATTGTCCTTGGAATATTTGCCCACTGGGGCGAGATGTAGTGTGATGTATAAATAACTAATTGTACATCTGTGTAGAGACCTATGGGTATATCCGCCCACAGAGCCGTTAGTGTTGTAATTATACATCATTGGTGTTTGTTTGTGTTATGGCACAATGTTTTCAGCAGGTATTCAATGCAGAAAAACTTTATTAGTTGATACCTTATGATTAGTAGAATGACATACACATCAGTCACCAATAGGCTTGGGTGAAAATCTCGTTTTAAGCAAAATACGCATTTGCGAGTATTGTGGAGCAAACATAGTGACGAATAAAAATGCAAACATTATTTCAGAAAAAATATTTAAAAAATTAATTTTGTATGTTTTTACATGTAACACTTATGGGAGTTATAATTCTCTTTTGTAAATTATCAAACAATGAGGGTAGTTTAAATTGTATATATATATTGATTGTATCAAGAACTTCCAAAATGGATGCCATTTTCTAGTGGGTGCTACACGTATGAGGTGTTAGTCCTATGTCTATGTTAGGCATAGTTTAAATTCAATCACTGTTTGTTGCAACTTTGAAACGTGATCAAGGCGGAAGCCGAAACGCGTTGTTTCCTGCAATTAAATTATTTCACAAGCATACGTGTGGAGTCCGAGTACGTCTGTTGGAGGAGCAGAACGGAGGGATTATATATATATATATATATATATATATATATATATATATATATATATTTTTTTTCTTTTCACTGAAAAAAAACAAAAGGTTAGAGGGATATTATAGCTAAGCTCAGATTTCACTCTCAGAAAACCATAGAAATTCTGCAGTTATAGTTACCTGAGCTAACTATAACTTATGCCCCTGCAATGCACTGCTTATGACCTCACAAAAAGGGGGTAAAAAGAAGTGCCTTTCCCATGTTAATTCCCATAGGGGCTTTGAACACAACTACAGCCTGAACAGCTGGATGGAATTACACCGAATATGAAAGAATGGTAGATTTTGTTTCGCAGATCATGCTTTCAGTTACTTTGTGTAAATCTGTTCAGTAGTTGTTGAGAAATTAAAGGAAATCCAAATTTGTACATCTGTGGTCACAACAACTTTGTGAATAATGACGAGTTCATGGAGAGATCTGCAGAGCTCTGATTGGCTGCCAGTGTCAACACTTCAACCAGGAAGTGTTGACAGCTATGTTGGGACTCAGCTTCAGCTGAGTCCCCCCCAAAAAAGAGGAAAAAAGGGAAAGGGGGCAGGATACAAATACCCTAACCCCTTAGCCTGGGACCCTGCCAGGACGAAAAAGCCGTTTTTTTTTTTAATTTCGAGAATTCGCAGCAAAAATGAAAAAATATCAAGCGCTTGTTCTGAAAAGGGCCCCCGGTGGGTCTGGCCCAGGGGGCTTTATAATAAAGTCGAGGGGCAAACGGGCCCCCCTCCAATGGCATATTTATGCTCCGGGGACCACCAGCTCCTGGGGCTGTCACTATGAATGCGGGGTGGCCGCACAGACCGCCCCCCCCCAGCCTACGGACCACCACCTCCTCAGGGCTATGTTAAAAAAATAGTATGAGGGGGGCCACGCTGACCCCCCCCTAAGGGACCACCACCACCCGGGGATAGTTTAAAAAAATAGTATGGGAGGGCATCGCTGGGACCACCACCCCCAGGGCTTTCTTATTGTTTTTTAAGAAGGGGGGGTTCATTCTCTTCCCGGGGCAGGCACTTGAAAATCAAAGGACGGGGCAGCAAAGCCCCCCTCCTCGACCCAATAATGGCCCTGGGGACCCCCCTCCCTCCAGGGCTGGCTCCTGCTATGTCCCAGGGTGTCCATCCCCAGAACATAGCTGTTTGCATTTGCTCCGGCAAAGCAAAAGCAAACACTCCGCTTCCAGCAAGCAGGAGCTGTCAAAGTGCTCCTGCTTGCTCGAAGTGGAGGTTTCATTTCTTTCCCGCAGTCATGCAGGAAGGGAAAGAGATGAAACTATTGCTCTTGCACACAGGGAGCTGCATTTCCAGCAGCTCCCTGTGTGCAACATCAATGCCGGCTCCTGCAGGAGGCGGGGAACCGGCTGGGACCGCGGGGGCCTTGAGGCTTGGGCAATGTAATCATTGTGTAAAATACGCATGTTCAAGTGTGACATTCCTCTATCTTTGAGACTTGCAGCCATTTTGTCAAATCCTTTGTCTGTATATTCTATCATTGACTACGTTACACATTTGTAGGTTAAAAAAAATCATTTAAGTAATCATGTTTGTTTGTTTTACATTTGGCCCTAAATTAATGGATTATTAGATTTTTATTGGAGACAAATTGTTCATATTGGCAGGGTTGGCATGCTCCATTGTTAGGTCTCGCCTGGCAGCGCATGCGCTGTCTTTGAGACATGCTGTATCTACAATGTGGAGTTCGAGAACCTACCATCTTTTTCATTGGTTCCTGTTACTACCCTTCGTAAAGGCCTGCTTTTGTTTGGTCAGTATGCTTAATAGTCCTTCCTTTTGGTCTTTTGTAACCTCCCATGAGGACTGCCCCTGTTACATGTGCTCTTTCTTTTACTATTATTTATGGTACTCTGTGAGCACTCCTTTTTTTTTTTTTGGGTGGCTTGCTGCTTCTTGATTCCCCACAACAACGAGCTTATCTTTTTTTTTGTTTCATATCGACTTCAGCTTCGCCCGTCACTCACTCTTCCCATGCTGTCCCATCCATCCCCTCACCCCTGACACAACACTGCTTGCCCGTCCCTACCACCACCCATCCGAGGTCACTGCTTGTTTTAAGAGGGAAGAAGCAAGAAGAAAAAGGAAAAACAGAGTGCAGAAAAACGAGCATAAAAGGCATTACAGAGGGCAGAAAAACAAGCAAAAAAGTCAAAACATAGCAGAAGAGGACAAAACAGAGGGCAGAAAAACTAGCAGAAAAGGCAAAACAGAGCAGAAGAGGACAAAACAGAGGGCAGAAAAATGAGCAGGAAGGCAAAACAGAGGGCAGGAAAACGAGCAGAAAGGCAAAACGGGGCAGACAAATGAGCAGGAAAGGTAAAACAAAGGACAGAAAAACTAGCAGAAAAAGGCAAAACAGAGGGCAGAAAAAGAAGCAGAAAAGGCAAAACAGAGCAAGAAATGAGCAGAGGAGGCACAAATAGAAGGCAGCAGGTAGACAGGCAGTAGAGGGTAGCAGACTGCGGGCAAGCTGGACAGGAAAACTGTTGCATGGGGAGCTGACACAAGGACCTGCGTTTTTTGTATTGTTTCCAGTCAACCTGCGGTCATTTTATTTATACATATTCCCAAAAATAAAATCACCTGACAAACCACATGCAAAAGCATCCTATTTTTGTTCCTCGGGAAAAGAGTACTTGATTAATTAAGTTAGCATTTATGAAGTGTGCTGCTACCCTAAGAGGTGTTTTGTCGCTAGGAAATGGAAAACTACTTCCGGAAGAGATGGGTTTCAAGTTGCTTGCAAAACAGAGTAAGAGGAAGCAAGAAGAGAGGCAGGGAGTTCCACAGACTGATGGTCAGCTATGCAAAGGAGCTGCCGGCTAGCCTAGCACGTCTAATGTGTAGGAGATGAACATAAGAGGATCGAAGGGTCTTGTTAGGACGATATTGTTAGAATAGATTTTGAGTGTAGACATGAGACTGATGGAAGGCACAATAACAGAGTCAAAGAGATTTAAACATAGGCCTATTCTCAATATTAATCCAATGGAGAGATGCCAAGTGAGAAGAAATACAACAATATTTCTTTAGCCTCAAGAGAGGATGAACAACCGCCTTTTAAATGTTCTGAAGATGGTTTACTAGATGTTTGGATAAACCCAAAAATAATAAGATTCTGTTGTCACCACTTGAAATACTGAAATCAAACAGGTAAAAATATAAGAATTTTCCTATGAAGTTTGAGAAAAATGAGACCTGTAGAGTCAAGTTTGGACGTACTTGAAGCCATTCCACAGGACTATGCAATCTTGAGGCGAGACAGACCTACCCAAAGGGGAGGAGGGATTGCGGTGATTTACAAACTACACATCCCATGTGCTCTCTCTGAAGTAGAGATTGAGGGTTGTGAGGCAACTTTTTTTCACTATCCTTCTCCAGTACCCACACCACAGTCGGCTTCCTTATCTACCATCCACCAGGTTCACCCTCACAATTTACAAAAATGCAGGAGCGGAGTACCTACCGGCTTACCCATTACGTTATCCTAATTTTCTTATTTTAGGTGACCGTAACATGCATTTCGAAGATGACAACTGTTGCATGGCAACGTCCCTTACCAAAGACCTTGAAATATTACAGTTCAATCAACTGGTTCAGGTCCACACACACACACACACACACACACAGGGCCATACGATGGCATGGTCAGACCACTTTTGCATTCCTTTTCAGATCTGCCTGTCTGGGTCAGCACAGGCCTTAATAATAGAGAGAGAGGTCATAAATCGCAGAGATGGCCCAACGTGACCCCTGCCAACTTCATGATGGCACTGAGTGCTACCTGTCCATCTCTTCATGGCTGTGTTTGTATAGCTGATTCACAGGTAGAAACCTGGATTACAGAAACTCTGGATGACATAGCACCGAGGGAAAACTGTAATTCTACTCGCTCCCAGTCGTCAGCAAGATGGTTTAGCGAGGATTCAAGGGCAATGAAGAAGCACTGAAAACGCTTGGAGCGTCTTTGGCGCCGGAACTACAGTACAGTAGACAAAGTTAACTATTTTGAGTCCCTAAAAGCATATCACAAACAAATTAAGCTCACACAGGCAATATTATGCCCAGAAGATTAAGCATGCTCAGAACTCCTCACACGAGTTCTTTCGGATTGTGAAACCACTGTCTTCCTTAGAAAGGGTTTCGGCCTATATTGCTCAGTCGGTGGAAAACTGCAATAAAATCACTCAATTCTTTTCGGAGAAGGTTTCTAAGATGTACGCCTCATTCCCGAAGGAAGCTAGAGAGTTCTTTCTTGATATGGGACCTGTACCACCTGATTTAACGGATAGTCTTCTTAATTTTAACATGGTTTCCATGACAGATTTGCGCGCCCTAGTGTCTAAAGTTAAATCTGGCTCCTCATTTGAACCTGCCCCTCCGGCAATGATGGACCGTGGTTTGGAGGTCATTTTACCAATGTTATGTGAGCTACTCAAGCTATTATCATATTTCCGAGTCAATCCCTTCGAACTGGAAACATGCCACTGTGGTACCTCTTTTGAAGAAACCTACACTGGATCCTAACAAGCCAGAAAATGTTTGACCCATATCCCTTCTTCTGTTTTTCTCTAACCTAGCAGAAAAAAAAGTCAACCAGCAGGTGATGAAATATATAGGGGATACCGTAATCCTGCATGAGACTCAGTCAGGATTCTGCCGTCATTACAGCACTGAGTCTGCTTTGCTCCTTGCCTCAGAATCGTGGAGACTCATCGCTGATTGGGGGGTGGGAGACAGACGCATTGATATTGCTGGATCTGAGTGCAGCCTTCGACAGTATCCCATGGTCTTCTTCTTGAACGTCTATGGAGATTTGGGGCCTAGCGCTGAAGTGGCTGTCTAGTTTTCTACAGGGCTGCACCTTTCAGGTGACGCAAAGGCCTTGTACATCTGAGGTCTTCTCACTGGTTCAGTGGGTACCGCAAGGTTCTGCCCTTAACCCGACCTTGTTCAATCTATACATGCGTCCCCTTGCTGATGTGATTGAGCGGTTTGGCGATAGAATTGTCTCATACGCCGATGACACACAGCTAATCATTACCTTAATGCAAGATGAAGGCAAGGCTGCGGACAATTTTCAATCTTGTCTCCTTGGATTAGCAGAATGGATGGACCACAGCTGCGTTAAGCGGGTCGCAGGGAAGCTACCCTCAATCTGGTACCCTGCATGTCGGCCTGATGCTCTGTGATCGGTCTCAATGCCTAAACAGAAAATCAAAAACTTAGGCATTTGGTTTGACAACACCTTATCTTTTGATAACCAGATAGCCTGCTTTGCAGGGGTCTGTTTAGGCATGTTGAAAGTGCTGCGCAAGATTCTGAGTATGCTTCCGGTTTTGGCAAGGAAGACAGTAATTCAAGCCCTCCTGATCTCTCGTCTGGATTACTGCAACGTGTTGTATCAGGGCACTACACAAGGCAATATACAAAAACTCCAAAGAGTTCAAAATGCTTCAGCTAGGCTGCTTCTAAATATTCCCAGAACTCATTAATGGACTCAACCCTTGTCGATTTGCATTGGCTGCCAGTCAGGAAAAGGATTTCCTTCAAAGCCCTTTGTTTCAGCCACAAGATACTGAATTCGAGAGGACCACGATATTTACTCCCCCATTAAGTCTTACCACCCTAGCAGAAGTCTGGATCCACAGGAGTTGCACTTACGGTGGTCCAGGGAATAGAAAGAGCACGGATGGGAGGCCGCTCTTTCTGCTTTCTAGCGGCAAAGCTGTGGAACACCTCCCCATCCGAACTGAGACAGGAACAGTCGAAAGCGGTATTTCGGGAAAAATGTGGTGTTTCAGACAAATTTTAAATTGCACTGTAGCTAGAGCTTGACGATCCTAGAGCAGGAATCCGAGTGCGGGGACACTCCGTATGGAGTACCCAGGCGCTTTACAAAAAAATGGATTTTTGAAAAGACAGACTTTAATGCAGAGTGTCTTTGATGAATCATACCTTTCTGGATGTATTTATTTTCTCTATTAACTCCTTGTGATGGTGCTTTAACCAATTCTAGAACCCAAACTCTACCAAAGACTCTCCCAAAAAGGATCCAGTGCTGATACAAAGGCAGAATATTTTCATGATTACTCCACGGCATACAACATAACCGACTATGAAACTATGATCTGTACACATGGCTTCCGGCTATGTTTTTGTGGTGGGTCCTTCATTAGCCTGTCTGCTTCCAGACTAAAAGTTATCAACTGGTAAGGATTGGTGATTCAAGCTCATGGCTTTGAGATTCCACATTAGCCACTGGTCTGTTGAACCTCTTAACGGAACCACCAGGAATCATGAAGAAGAAGATGGACGTCACCACTCACCATTAAGTGAACAACATGCAGCGGCATTGGAGGACTTCCACCATCAAGGACTGCCACCTCTTCACAGCTGGCCTTGAAACCATAATCGTAGATGAGAAAAGAGTCTCCATCCTTTACGCCCACAAATCCCAGTGCCTGCTAGTTCATACCACAAATAGCAAATACGACCGACACATTCCGGCATGCAAACTAAATATAGATGGCTTCATTCCACATAATTACTTACAGGAAAAATATATAGGCTACTTTCATGACCACAGTTAAACCACAGGTGCTTTTATCATTTAGAATGCAATACTCTACATGGAAGAAGCAGTGAAGTAATTTCTCTTGTTCACTGAATTTTACATCAGTATTTAAGCTCTGTTATTCTCGGACATTAACTTTGATAAAACTGTGTTCATAGGGCTACCATAAACTATCTTCCACTCCACTGCAAGGGGCACTAATTCAATATGAAATTCAACAACACAGCAATCCTCTAAAACCGTGTCCGTATGTAGTGGATACCATTTAAACTGGAGTGCCTTACACACAACCCCTTACTGTGGCCATACTCGTTTGCCTGCTAAACAACTCTGAATAGGCGCGCGCCACATAGAAACACTAAATTTCAAACACAGGCTCTTACCTGCTCTTCGTGAGGGAAGTAGTCTTGATCTGGTGCTCCTTGACCTCTGAACTATCTAGTTCAATAATGCCATTGTCCTTTAGCAAAAAAACGTAAACATAGATCTTTTCTGCAGCCTCCTGTGTGGCTACACTTGCCCGCCTCCAGCCATGAAGTACCCGAAATGCAACTGTGATCTGATACACTCCACTGTACCTCTTGTTCTATCCTCCTCTGCTTTCTCATGATTCCCATGCAACCTCCTCTTTCAAGTTCTCTATACCACTCACCCAATCTTAACTACAAAGTCTAAACAACCCCCCCTTATCCCACATACTTTATGTAAAGTGCACTTGTAGGAAAGGACAACTTTTGTATGATCACCGCCCCAAGGTTTTAACTGATGCTGCTGGTTTTAAGACTGTAGTGCACTATGCCCTGCTATCCAGGCCCCAGTGCATGTGCTCTGACCCCCAAAGTGCATGCACAATTGGCACTTTTAATTTACCTACAAGTCCCTAGAAAATGGTACCCAGGGCTAGTAAGTTAAACGCCTCTAGTAGACTGCAGCACGTAATTGTGCCACCATTGCAGTGACAAGGTGAAAACGTAACTCTAGGCCTTCCACTGCAGCATAGTCAGGCAGCTTTGAAACTGCCAACTCAATATGGCAAATTGACCCCTTTTCCAGGTCAAATCATTCCTTTTCATATTGATAAGCCACCCAAAGGGAAGGCCTTGGTATCCCACCAAGCAGGAGGCTTAATATAAAAAAAAGGGTATATTCCTTTTCTGTTTAACATCCCCTGACAATAAAAACACAAAATTGTGGTTTTCACTGTAGCAAAGCTAGTGGTCCCAATGGCTAACATGGGAGTTTCACTAACCACCACGCTAAGTGCTAACTTCCGTTTGGGACTATCAAAGATATTGTTCCAAGGTATCAAATTAAACATTACATTAAACCTGACTCATTGCTGAGATCGTATTTAAGGTAACATTTGAAAGAGAGGTGACTTTAGAAGACCACCACGTTGTTGCCCAAACCTCTAGTAGCCTTTCCTGCCTGTCTACAGCAGTTGTCACCTGAGACAACATGCTGCCCCCCTGCCAGGATGAATGAAGTAATACCAGGAACATGGAACAAATAGAATTGCTGGAGGTATGACCTCCTCCAGCAGGAGGACTACAGGGCGGTGGCCACAGATGGCCCAGCTTCAAAGATGTTACCGTCACAGTAAAGCAAATGGTGATCACACCTTTAGCCTGCCCGCTCCTTTGTTTAGGCAGACAGGCTGACATCTCCTCAAGAGAGGTAAAACTCGCAGCAGAACTGATTTCCCCGGAGGAGGGAGATCATTATGATGTGTACACCCCGTGGTGTGCCCAGGGCTCCTTAAAGGTGAAGAAGGCTTGCGCCATCTCGGACTTATGCTGGGAATACTTGGTGGATAAACCCCCAGGAAGTGATGTAAAGTGGGGGTGGGGGGGTTGTCTCATGGGAACTATTGCCCCTTTGGCTAGTGAGTCCTCTCCTCCCACAAATGAGAAGTTGGCATAAAAGTGGCACCCCAGACTCAAGGTCCTCAGATCATTAACGGGCTGGAAGGAAGATGGAAGGACTGTTCTGTTGTTCCTTGTTCCCAGCAAAGTAAGGCTCCACCAAAGACTGAACTGCACCTGCTGCACCAGAGGGACCTGCACAGAGGACTGTTCCTGCTGTACCCATTTATGGAAAAAAGGTGCACTCTTGCCAGGACAGAAATAGAGACCCCAAGGACTAGTTGGCTAGCCTCCTGTTAAGCTTCAGGACCACCAAAAGCTAAGGAACCCTGAACTCCTTAAGAGCCCAGCTGCCAAGGAATGCCTGCCGGCCCCCGAATATTCAAGTGCCTCTTGGGTGACTGAGTCCTGACCTTCCTGAGGTGTCCCCAAGTACATGGGATCCGTAGCCGAGGATGAAGTGGACTATGGTCCCCAAATAAAAGGATTTATTTGCCTGCAAGGCGACTAGTTGACCAGTGGTGACTGGACCTGCACTGGACTCCCCTGCTGCAATGTGGAAGCTTGAGATGACCCCTGACGCTCGTGGACACCAAGGTGGGCCTATGAACACTCACCACATCTCTTAAGCATCCTCAGCATCTCCATCATCTTCAGCATCCTGCATCCACAGCATAAGGACCACTTATTGGCTGGATCGCGGTAAAGAAGTAAAGTGCACTGAGGACTCGAAGACTGTAGGACCCAACAGGTAACTGTCTTCCTGGACCTCAGCGGTCCCTGTGACTGGCCCCCAATATATTGTGGCCCATCCAGGTGGAGAGAAGTAGCCATACTAGCAAGTTGGCAAAGAACTATTCAACCGATTACAATTTATTGCATTTCCTAAAAGAGAGCTACAGTGATTAACTTACCTTTGAAAATTCCTATCTCCGGTTTCCTTCAATAGATTTTTGTTGTTTAGGTGCCAATTTTAAGATGAGAATATCCTTTATGTCTAAAAATTGGTGTCAGATTTTTATTGATTCTTGTCTCTTACTTATTACCGGTCTCATACTACTAAACAATATACACTTGTTTCTTTGCTTACGCCTGACTGCTCTGTGCCACAGCTACTTTGGACTAAGCTATGACTTGTATTAAAGAGACCTAGCTGGCCCTAATAAAGATTGTGCCATTACCACATGGTGAGGTCTCACAACCGCACCATATAATAATTCACTTTCATACAGTACCATTATGTACCCAATGGTGTACAGTAGTCCTTAACAATACCATAAAAAACAAGCAACTGTTTCACATTTATAGCTGTCTCTTCAACATAATAAAGCCTGGACTTGTATTTCATGCAGTAATTACTGTAAACCAAATTGCTAGGTGTTTATTACTTTAATTTCCTCCATGCATATGGTATTGCATACAGTCTTCTTCAATTACAATCTTATAGTTAACATACCATAAGCAGCGATTCCCACCCTTTCCCTCCATATTTAGAAATAACTTTTTATGTGGTATTCTTTAATACTTTATCAAAAGATAACTTAAGTTGCATTTACGTATTCATTCAAGTAATGTACATTTTGTGATTAGGCCACATACTCCAATTCCCACTTGGAATGGCTGAAACAATACGGTAAAAATGATAACCCAATTGTTGAATATTGGTTGCAAATGCTTTCCTGTTGCATATTCTAATCAGCAGTAAGACACATTAACTCAGTATTTATTGGGTGCAGCAACAAAAAAAAAACATGCGTAGCTGCAGTTTGTATTCATTTTCTTGTCTTCCATAAGCACCAAACACATTTTCTAGCAAGATAAATCAGATAAAGAGCTCAATAGCTTCTAGATCAGGATTTTCAAAGTCTGGGACCATCATTGTTAAGGCCAAAAAAGGAAATATGCATTCTTGGTAAAAAAAATTTAATCACTCAAAACCAATTCTTAAATAATTACAATCTCAGAATTTCTTCTCTGTGGGGAAAATATATTTTCTTGTGGTAAAAGCCCTTCCTTTAAACCTCCACCAAATCTGGGGGTGATTGGATCCCCTTCCATCATGGAATTACCAACCATTTCCGGGAAGGAATTTCTCAGAGCCAACATGCGAGGCTAGCCACGCCTCGTATTGCCAAGTTCTCACTCGTAGAGTGGGATTTACTACAGTGGATTGTGCGGCACTCGTGGCAGGGAAATCCACAGTAATAAAGACTTTAAGTATTGTCTGTGTGTGCTAGACTAGTTATGCACGTGGTGCAAAGCACGGTCTACAAATTTAGGTTTGCTTTCATATCTGATTTATTTTCATTAAAAATAGTTTAAATTAAGAAAGAAATTGTTAAGAATAGCAACACAATAAGGCATCATGTACCGTCCAAAACCACACATTCACTTTTCTATACAACCCCACTTGGGATAGACTCAAATGGCCCCATGCTGCAGCCACTCACGACAGACCTCTTCAATATCTTGACGCATTTAACTCCTTCACTGCCCTTTAGGCCTGTTTATATGTCAATTTTGGTTGTAAAGTGTGCCTGAAGACTGGAAGAGGTTAACTTCTCTGATATTTTAGCAAATCATAGGGATATCTTCTTATCATCAAAAGCTTGGAATAGAGGTACACCTGTACCCTAGTACTTAAAAGCCTAAAGGCAACTTCCTAGGAGGACAACATTCTCACCCCTTTTCCATCCTAAAGTCCCTCTTTGATGAACAGCTCATCCCCCTTTTCTCAACCACATCACTCCGAGAATCTTCCAAGCTTCTCTAAAACCGGCTCCGATGCTCCTGCAACTCAAAAAATCCACAGGTGATCTATGACTTTACCATTACATCCTTGAAGTGTCATTCTTTTGGAAGTTCTCTGTGGGTGGGGCGAGCTCTATCTAATTGTTGTAAAACGTTCGCCCGACATGGCTGACTGCCCTAGCGTCAATGATCCTTAACAAGCCTTAAGCTCAAAGAAGATGCAATGAATGCCTAACTTCGACCTCACTGCAACCCAGCTCTTAATCCATACCAATAAAAAATAATATTACAAAAAATATAAAGCTGTAGTGAAACACACAAAGGTGGACAAGTTCCATTTGCCATAGACTTAAAGCCTGAACAAACATTTCTTGTTAATCTGCTTTTAGTTGGAAATGTTGGCATTACAAAATAAAACAAATGAACACTTATGGCACATTAAACCTATATTTATGCACCTTTCAGTTTTCTAATCTTATAAAACGGACCTCATTGAAAAGGAACACAAAACTGTTATATTTGTCAAAAACTCATATCTTGTTCATGACCAGTCCTTACCACTTGGCCGTGACAAGCAAAACTAATCTAACGGCCATCCAGACTGCGGGATGGAGTAGACCTGCATGGAGCACTACGATAGGACAATAGCAATAAAAGTGATGGAACTCTTCAAAACACGTAGTCTCATTAGAGGAGGGAAGGAGCATCTCTGTCCACAAAATCTGAATGTATTTTGAGGCAACACGTCATACTAATGGCTAAAACGAGAGAAGGAATCGTAAAAAAATCACCAAACGGTCATTTTTGTGTCCAGTAGATGACAACCAACACAGTCAGTCTCTACTCGTGGCCTTCTTTGAATCTCTGTGCTTCTCCTTCTTGTGCTTCTTCTTTGGCAGCTTCTTGTGCTTCTCAACGTGCCTTCCCCTCTTGCTTGAGACCTCACCTGCATCACTGTCTGAGCTGTCAGAAGCCTCCGATTCAGAAGAGAGGCGCTTCTCTTTGTGTTTCTTCTTCTTCTTGCTCTTTTTATCCTTTCCACAGAAAAGGAGATAAAAGTGAACTTGTGACCATTCACAACACATAAAAGGCCATAAAAACAGAGCATACAAATCCAGGCAAATGAAAATGACACCTCTCATTTAATCACTGCTCAAAGAAGAACCCCTTAACTTTGTCCCCAGTAGTAAGAAACAAAGAAAATGGCAACTTTATTCTTTTAAAGCGAAACCACAACCATTAAGAGTCCTCTCCAAACTCAGCAAATGTTCAGTTTACTATACCCAGTAGTATAAGAGCACCTCAGAAGTAGAGAAAAAGAAACTCTTTGGGGATATTTTCTACTTTATTTTGTTACTAACGGGTCATTTAAGCCCAAACACTAGTGTAAAAATGCACATAAAGGTCTTAGTTCCTCTTTTCACACTACTGCCCATCACAGCAAGTTGCAAACTGTACTTGCTTGTTATTTGCAAATATTGTCACTACCAGCTTTTCTCTAGTGAGTAACTGTGCACGAAGAAAGCAAAACTAGGGCTATTAACACATGTGCAAAAACAAAAATGGATTTGTTGCTCCCTATGTTATCACTTCAAGGTGCAAATCAGGCACAGAAACAACAAGCATTTGCAATGCAATAGGTCTCGCATTTTAGACACTTTGACCTATTGATATTGTAAATGACAATGCCTTTTATTATTGCCGGTTTTTTAAACACATAAATTAAAGGCATTGTCATTTACAATGCCAATAGCTCAAAATAACGCAATTGCAAGACCTATTGCGTTGCAAATGCTTGTTTTCCTTGCTACTTGCACGAGTGATGGTAAACTTAACAAGCATTGGCATAGCCAATAGGTCTCGCTTTTGGAACCTTATAAGTATTTAGTTATGCAGCACAATATCCTTACTGCAACAACATCAACTGTTGCATGGCTAAACACTTATAAGGTCCCAAAGGCGAGACCTATTGGCTATGCCAATGCTTGTTTATTCTGACGATGCCGCACAGCACTGCCAAAAGCAACTGGCTAGGCCAAAAGGTCCCAAAGGCAAGACCTTCTGGATTTGACAATGCTTATTAGTACAGCGCTCTGAAGACCAAGTGCCCAGGTTCACGTGACAGGAAACTATGAAAATAAGATAAAATAAATTAGTCGCACTAAAGATAAAAATGTGCTTCAAAAGCTACGTTCTGCAGGACACATTCAGTGTTGCTGCAACTCCCTATTTACATTACATACAAATGCTGACTGCTCAAAGTCACTTCTGCACAGCTCATGTCCACAGTGTGCACTGCTGCGTGAGGGCATCTTGCCGTCATGCTGTAGGATTCTGAACCCGCCTCTGCCTACACGGGCTTCCACCCAGGGGGATAACACGCATTGGCAGTCAATGGGTTTTGCCTATGTGACATGTATTGGCTTCATCAATGTTTAAGACATGTGCAACATAGCTTAAAGCAAAAAAAAAGTGTTGACCGTCACAGCACTAGTGCTTTTTTTTAGCCACGTTTTATGTTTTAAAAAAAAAAAGCAAGGGGGCGCACGAGGGAGCAGCAATAATGACAGCAAAAGGAGGGGGCTAAGAAAAAAAAAAAAACTAGGGAGGTTTGGGCGGGAGGAAGAGGATGGGTAAGTAGAGGGGAGAATAAATAGTACCTCAATCACAGCGCAAACAGCGGACGGATACTGATTAATTTGAATCAATCTGTGCTTGGTCCATGCTCCAACTAAAGCAACAGAAGTGACACTTGGCCTGTGCTGGCCAATTAGTAGGCTGCAAACAAGAGTGACACTTAAGCCTACCAATGATAAGCAAAGGGCAGCTCCAATCCCTTTATTGTAGAAAACAGTGTCTCGGAAAGCCAGAGCGCATGTGCTGTTGCAGGCTCGACGCATGAAGGGGCTGAGTTAGCCAACACATGTTGAATGCAGAGTCCTTCATTGTGTGGCGTCTCACCGCTGTGCAGATGAGTGAACACCTGTCAAGGACCACTGAGTAACGAACACTGCATGCACATTCGTTAGTACAGGAGACGCCTTGCCTTGTAATAGGGAAATGAAAGCCCCTTTCACAAATGCAGCATAAGAGCCGTGCGAGTGGGCCGAGCTCTTTCCGTGATGCAGCCCCGACCTGAAAAGTCCTTTTTTATCGGTTAATTAAGCGCGGCGGAGGAAAGCAGAAGGTCGAGGTACGTTCAGAGAGAACTCGTGCGCCTGTCTGCACAAACCGATACAACTTAAAGCAGCGAATATGGCGGGCGCATGTTTGATTCAGATAGGAGCATCCCTTCCATGTGTATGGACCTGAAGGAAGCGTTCACTGGTCAATCAGGGACGCAGCTGCAGTGATGCGTCTGTGTGATAAATCTATTGGCACTGAGGCGGGGGAGTGTCAAAATAAACACTCATCTCCAAACTCAAGTGGGAGGAATGTGTGGGCTATTTTCCAACTGCATATTCGCTTTCAGTGGTATTCAACGGATTGTAACACAAGCAATACTACTAATGCATGCAAAAAAAGTACTAGCTGTGTACAAGGGTGGAGAGCATATGGACTTAGCTGGAAGGCATATGGACGTGGGGTGGGGGCTGGAGTTAAAATGTACTATCAGCTGCCCGAGTGACGGTACAGGTGGAGTTTAATGAATATGTAACGCTGTCCTGCCCAAAGGCCTTTCATTGGGTGGGTGGCCCGAACTCCCATCTGTAAATCAATATCGGTCGAATAATGGATCGCATAGGCCTTTGAGCCCCCTACACTCCTCCTCCCCCGCAGAAAGTGGCGAGAGCTCCCGAGACTCTCCTATCTCATAGACATTGATGGGCTGAATGGGGTACGTTCGCAAGGATGGGGACCCCCTGCGTCACAGGAGCTGCAAGGACATATGAAACACGAACACGTGTGTCTCTGGCAGCTTCTGCCTGTGGCTGCTGAGGCCTGCCATGCCGCATCCCCAGTATTTGGGTTGGGTCCTGTGGGGCGATAGTCGGGAGCCCATGCACCAGAACCGGCGTTAACGGCTACACGTCACCAAGATGTAATAACCAAAGACGACAAAGAAATAACAAGAGTCTGTGCGCAGTTCACAAACACAGGAAAGTAAAACGCACAAAGATCAATATAACACTTAATGACACATGTATAAAGAGAAATAATACAAATACAGCAGGCACAGTAATGGTCACACAATTAGATTTGCATGCCGGTAAATTAAATTAGCTTCGTCAACCAAACCCAAATCACGCAGGGATTTATTTTTTATTATTGAAGCTCTGCATACGCAAATGTTTCATTTGTTCCACATCTGACTCTGCTAGGCTGCGACAATGTAATTACCGTACAAAATATTGTTATAGTTGTAATTGTAATGTATAGCCTACTGTAAACCGAACCAGACCCACAGAATGAGTAACTCGTACTTCCTGAGAAAGGTTAAAAGGATCGAGTTTTGCTGTAAGTACCAGAGACCACATTTGCAACTCCTTAAAAATATGTATTTCTCCTAGAACAAGAATGCCACATTGTTAAGTGTTCTATGGATACCAATAACTGTCCTTAGCCCCGGATCTGCATTCAGTGTGTATTAACGTTCACCTGGCACTATTTTTTAAGCACCGCTCTCTGTACAGCAAAGAGCGTTATCTGATCGTTCCGTAAGGAAGATGAATGAACCGACAGAAAACAACATCGATTTGTTCAGTTCGGTTAAAGAAACAATACATCAGGAACAATAACGTGCGCAAAGATGGAATCAAAGTAACGTATTGAGCACCGAAGACTTAAGAGAGAAGAAAACTTGTCATTTCCACAATGCACAGCTGCACGGTTGTTTATAGATAAAGGGGCATTAATACTCATATTAAACAAATAAACGAGAGGACAGTTGCAATTTCATATTCTCTTCAAAGCTGCTTGAAATTTCATCAATTAAAAAATGTAATGTTTTTTTACGGAAATCATTCTTTTCCTGCAAAAGAATCGCAAGCCAATAAGTCTGACCTTGCTGTAAAGACCAGTAGCATCTGGTACATCCGTTGCGGTATTCGTGTGAGGCAGAATCTCAGTTGTAGACAGTTTCAGAATCTTTCATGTAATTTTAAGTGATGGGGATAATAATCGCACTTGTTCACAAAGCAATATTATGGGATTAGATGATTATGGTAAGCGGGCACAAAAAAACATTGAAGAGGCTAGGTGATGAAGCTAATCTTTTCGTATACTACACGAGTGATGGTGACTGCCAGTACACTAAGTGAAGCGCTGGACAGCAGAGACTTCGGCAGCGGGGGCGAGCGAGCGCGGCAGCCTGCAGAGCTGACCAGACGCTCGTGCGTCATGGCCTTTTGCCTGCGATTACACGCACGGCAGGCATGTGTTTCCAATTATCGCGCCTGCGTCTGGGCACGATAATGGGAAACAGATGTCGGCCCTGCGCGCGTAACCGCAGGAAAAAGGCCATGACGCACGAGCGTCTGGTCAGCTTTCTGAAGCCCCTTACTATAAGTCTAGCAAGCAGCGCATGCGCTGCTCTAGGCTCGACCTAAAAAGGATACCCAGTGCAAATGAAAGCCGTCAGGTTTGTTATTTTGTGCCTGCTATTTAGATCATGGCTTAAAGATCCAGTCAGGCATTTGTTTTATGCCTACTCGAATGAGTTAAAACACATTTTGTCTGTATTTATTATCAGTGTTTAAGAGCTGTGTAGCTTACAAACCGAGGTGAAAAGATTTGTAAAATTAATATTGATTCTGAGAATCAACAAATGAAGACCACTCCGCTATGGAGACTTACAAACAGAGGGGCCTGAGGTCTATCGAAGAATGAGCCACACAGTGACTGAGGTTTTAATTATGAGCCTGGATGGGGGAACATTTAATTTACAGAAGATGTTGGAATCATTCAACAGCACGACTGAAGAAACTAACATGATGATTACAGGGAAGGAGAATAAAATCTACAGCTGAATTCAAACTGATCCAAATATTTTAAAGACTTTTCCATTAATTCGAAGACCTGGGTAACTGACAGCACGAATCAAACTACCTTTTTAAATGACTTAACCGCAATAGAATCAGAGAAAAACAGGACTTTTCCAAATGAAATAAAAAAGGAAATTATTTGGACAGTTGCCTATAAGAATGAAAAGCGTGAGACTATGTGATCAGCACAGATCCTGATGGCTAGAAGTTTAAATTCAGTAGGTAAACTCAGCATTGAGTCCTTGAAGCTGGATAAGAAACAGTATTGAACTGAGTAAATAGTAACACCTGCGTTGGCACAGTGACAGTTTAAGTTGCAATGTGCTCTGTCTCTTTCCCGCTGCAGTATTCAGTGTTTTGCAGTGCCATTAGGTTAGCCAATAGTATCACCAATTTTTAACAGTCCTTGGGGGCTGCACAAACATTGGTATAAAGCACAAAATAAAACTATTATCAAATTTATTATTATCATAATTATTCCGAGCCAGTGGAACCAAATACCATGAAAGTAGATCCAGTCTGTCAACTTTTGAGGCAAGGATGAATTTCGCTGTGCGGTGAAAAACAACCGCTCACATTCTGGTTGCTGGCGTTATTGCTGTATGCTGCTCGTGGTAAAATTTTGCCATGAACAGCATGTAACTATGTTACGTGGCAAAATGGCTTCATGTCTGAAACTTCGCGAAACATGCGTCATGAGAAAATTCAGAAATTAGAAAAGAACCCTGGCATAGTTGAAATTTCGCTTGAGCCTACTCGATATATATGTATTCTATGGAACCACAGCTTGAGGCAGGCAAACCTCAGAGATACCTTAATCTGAGATGTTGCAGAGATAATGAGAACAAGCACTGGCAAAACCAATTGGTCTCGCCTTTGAGATCTAATGGCTTTGTCAATGGATTTTAGCCATGCTGTACAGCATCCTCGAAACTGTCAGCATGACTAAAAAGGAGAAAAAAAAAAGCCTATGACATTGGGAGGCCACATCAATTTGTAGGTGTGTACACCACGCATGTGCATGCCTACAAAATGATGCAGTCTCCTTTTCTTTTTATTTGCTGTTACAAGTTGGATAGGCCAATAAAAAGAGAAAAATTTGCAAAATCGTTTATTTGAAGTTCAGGTTAGGGGACAACATGTAGGGTCGTGGTGGGGAGGGAACACTGAGGGCATGAGTGGGGGGGGGTGGGAGCACCATGGAGGGCACAAATGAAGGAAGCAACATGGAGGACAGGGGTGGCAAAAACAACACAGGGAGGCCTTTGGGAGTAGACGCAATGGATGGCAGAGGGAGGGCAGGGTTAGGGGAATCAACACAGAGGGTGGGGAAGATAGATGCAACACATAGGGTGTTAGGAAGAGAAGCAACAGTCGAGAGAGCAATGTGGAGAGGGCGGGAAGAAGCAGAAGGGGCAGAGAAAGCAACAAGAGAGGACAAAAGAGTGAGCGGAGCTTAAAAGTGGTGGGGAGAAGCACACAGGTGACAGAGCAATACGGAGTGCAGAGGGAGAGAAGTACACGAAGGAGCCAGCTGGAAATCACATGCACTCTTTGGAGTGCTTAACCAAAAATTAGTGCTTGAAAAGCAAACAGTGGAAGCAAAGAAGCCAGCCAATCAAAAGAGATGTTAAAGAGACTATACTCCATAGGAGGGACCAACACAAGATTGACACACTGGGACACGAATAAGAAGCAGGCAAATGAGAGTGGCAGGAAAGCCAACTAATTGTAAGCAATGGGTGGGAGCCAAGCCTCTGTATGTTCTAGGTAAACTCACAATATGCCATTCACAACCAGACAGCGACCTTGTCCCAAAAAAGGATGGTCTAACCTTGGGTGTGGTCTTATGATTAATTGAACCCAAACTAGTGCACCAGAATTTTAGGGAGAAACTCTAGGAAAAGCGTTGATATTGTACTTGCTTTACACTATCAATAATGCAATAAAACACATTTTCTGAGCAAACGCACCATGCCACGTTACTGCTGTTCTGTTCTATGCAGAAATGCATCTCATCGAACTGCCAATTCTGGCTAGGTGTCTGTACGCAGAAAACGTTCAAACCAGGGGTATCTCAAAAAATATACCATACTTAAAGGCCCTCAAACTTGGTGTTAAAATAGTACTGAAACTGTGCTATTGCATGGATACACATTTGACAGCAGTGGAAGAGGAGTACATGCAGTCCTGGGCGCATATCATAAAGGGCTGCGTAGGCTCAATGGACTGCCAAACGCCTGTTTTTATGTGCCTGCAGTGCGTAAAGTAAATATTTCTCTGAGTTAGGGCTTGGTTTTCAGACAGTACAGCTCGGAGACCGTCAGCTGGATTTGCCTCTTTCTGTGTCTGACCTGTACAGTTTAAAATAATGCCCTAACTCATAGAAATATCAGGTTGAATGAATTACTTTACACTCTGTGGGTGCATAAAAACAGGCGCTCGGTTGCCCACTGAGCCAACAATGCCCTTCATGATACGGCCCCTTGTTTTTCTGATCTTGGTAATTTGTATTTGTTTGACATGCATCACTTCGAACAGAATTACTGTAAGTAGTATCAAGGCTATAAGGACTGCATGGGGCCGGAGTAGGAAAACAGAAAAGTGACGTAGATGTGTGATGAGTAATAAACAAAAGTATCACAGTCCATCACAGTCTATGGAGCCAGCAATTAACTTCAATGAATCAATTGCTCATACAGCTGATAGCTGGGACTAGTAGGGGTGCATTTTAACTGTGCGCTCAGGAGTTCATTAGTTGAGACTGTTTAGGAAAAACCATAAAACAATTATGAAATGCATGTATTTGCTATGCCTCCACGTGTCTGAAGTAGCGCCCTTAGATACTGGGTTATTAAATCCACTGACATTCAATTTCAGTAACTTATACGCTATGAATGCTGCACAGTCAGAAAATGCACCCCACATCCACATCTTCAACCTCCTTCTAAGCTTCTTTTTAAATCCCAGGTGAACCAGGTTTACAAACAATGACATTGTCATAAAGTGGTCAGAAGCATTAATCAACAAACATCCACAAAACAGAGGAATTAATCGATGGTTGTCTGCAGTGAATTACAAGTCTATGACGTCAACAATGGTCCCACCATAACCACAACATTGAAGCTTGAGTAATTCTATGTTACTTGGATTCCGAGATGGTATTACAGTCTGATAAATTACGTGGTTTAGTACTGTAGAAGGTTACATTTTGGACCAAACTGGAGAATGTAGAAATACAAGTTTAGGGGAAAAAAGTCATGTTTAAGTTAATTAGGAGGTGGGTCTTGAGCACGAGTAAAAATGGTGTGGTTTGACAGCTATTTAAAATGCTGAGCTAACAACAGAAACAAAATGAATTTAACCTTCCTGTTTATACTTCAAAAATGTTAACGGGGAGGGAACTGATTCACTGGAGAGAAGAGAAACTGTTATAAACTGTCATCCGTTCAATAAAGGTATTTGGAGAAATTAGCCAATTTTCAGCAAGATACAGAAATGCAGAGAAGTCAAGCAGGAAAAAAGGTTTCCTTCTTACTGAAGTAAACGCTCAGTTATAGGACTGCAGAAAACATTAAAAATAAAAAAGCACATGGATTGTATATGGCCCAATTGTGTGTCCATGTTACTATGCTAAATTGAGCATTTGGTATGTACTGATAACCCATAGCATATATCAAGCTCTGTTGCCTTCAATATCCCCCTAGTTTACAGGCCTTACAAAATGTACTATTGAGTAAAGCCTACCTTTCATCTGAAGTGGATATGTGGTAAAGCGGCGATGGGAAGCTGGCAAATCTTCCTTGCACATAAAGTCACATGGCAACAAAAAGACGGCATGATTCTAGCTGCAAAAATAAATTTGCCTCTATAGCTGAATTTCAAGTCAGTTGTTGTTTTTTGCCAGAATTAAGTGTTGCAAGGCAAGCACCCCCCGTATCAGACATGTGTGACACTAACTCAAGCCTAGCTCAAGAGAGTCTCTTACTCAAGATAGTAGCTAATCGAGCTTGACCCACCTAGAGTCAGACTTTATTCAGAAGCAACCATACTGCCTTGGATATATCAGGATCTTACAGGACTAATGAATCTTTTGTACAGAGGTAGAGAATTCTGATGACTTATGCATCCTTTAATTAGGTATGCGTGCCTGTGAACACTGCATTGGCATTTGCCTGTACTGCCGATGCGATGAGGTCGGTGATGGTTGTGGTGAACGCGGTTCATTGTCTGGGAGGTCTGTAGGTGAGGGTGCTGCGTAGGGTCGTTCTGGGGCTGGTCTGGATCTGGAAATGGAGGTGTTCCGTGGGGGGCGAGGAGTCGCTCGTGCTGGAGGTGGTGAGTCGGAGGGAGTTCTTGTGCGCGATGGCGAGTCCTCCTCCTGGGTTGTTGGGGCGGTCCTTCCTTTGGATCTTGTATCCGTTGGGGATGGCGGTAGCGATGTCCGGGGAGGAGGTGGGGTTGGTCCAGGTTTCTGTGAAGAAGACGACGTCTGGCGAGAGGGTGTCGAGGAGGTCCCAGATCTCTACTGCGTGTCTGTGCAGGAAGCGTACACTGAGGAGGATGTACCTCAGGGCTTCGGGTGCACTGGCGTCCGGCGAAAGGGCGGTGGCCATGGGGGTGCGGAGCTTGGTGAAGGTTTGTCGGCAGGAGAACTGCCCGTGGGCGGTGTTCGGTGAGGACAGCTGCCAGTTGCTGTTCCTTCTGGGGTTGAGTGCGTGGAGGGCAGCTGATTCGTAGCGGTGGGTGGTCGGAGAACCAGGGTCCCTGGCGCTGGTCGCGTACGGGCACAGACGGGCTTGCCTTTGGTGCGACTTCGGCCGCCATTAAATGGGGAACGGGGGAGGGAAACGCAGCTGGGAGGCGAGAGCGGTAACCAGCAAGGGGGGGAGGGGCCGCTGGGGCAGCAGCAGGAAAAGGGCAGCGAAAACGGGCACAAAACAAGTAAAACAAAACAGAGTACACAACAAGGCACAGTAATAGCGAAAAATATAAAAAACTGAAAAACAGGCACAATAACAGTACAGACAGAAAAGACAGACAAAAGACAGACAAACAGAGAAGGCTGGCCGAGCGGTCCAGCAGAAGAGCAAGGCTCTCCCACTGGACCACCAGGGATGAGGCGCTGGCAGTAGCCTGCGGGTGGAGGAGGGCCTCGAACACCTACCTGGACAGAGAGGTGTAGGAGGCAGCGGAGCACCGACGGAGCAGCTAGAGCAGAGAGCAGAGTTTCCTGACCAGGAGATCAGAGGTCTTGCTCAACTGCTCGAGCAGCGGCGGCCATTAAGTAGGGAACGGGGGAGGGAAATGCAGCTGGGAGGCAGGAGCGGGAACCGGCAGGGGGGGAGGGGCTGCGGGGGCAGCAGCTGCCGGAAAAGGGCAGTGAAAACAGGCACAATACAAGTAAAACAAAACAGAGGACACAACAAGGCACAGTAACAGCGAAAAATATAAAAAACAGAAAAACAGGCACAATAACAATAACAGACGGAGCTGCTAGAGCAGAGAGCAGAGTTCCCTGACCAGGAGGTCAGAGGTCTTGCTTAATATCTTTTTTTTACTGTTGGTTTACAGATTGCTCTTACATCTCTTGAAGTTTCTTATCAGTTGCCTGCAAGTGACGCCCGTCACGAGCGCCTGGATGGGTCTTGGAGTAGGAGGAGGCACTACCCTCTGGTATGACTAACTGCTCGCCCACACTACCACAAAAGAGAGCATTTGGGGTGTCATTTGTTCCTCTGTAATTCCTTTGGAGTTTGCCTGGACTCTTTGCACAGTATACCTCTTTTTGGTATACCATATAAAGAGCCAGCTTCCTAAACTGTGTAAAAAGTTAAGTCTCTAATTTCTTTATTACCGGTGACTTGTGACGTCTCTAGTCGCCTGAAATAATAAAATGATGTAGTTGCTCAATTGTAAGAAGAGATTACTGTCAAGTTTTGACATCATAATGCCTGGTGCCAGAGCCAGCAGCCAAGGAGAAAGGCAGGTCACAGAGCACAATTGCAGCTGTAGTTTAAACAAAGTAACAAAAACTAGCTTTTCATTCTTATGATCTGTTTTGCTAAAACAATGATGAGCAGGAAGGAAATATGTACAGCAGCGTGCTTATTTTTTGACCACTAAAGATCATTATAGGTAAAATAGAATCTATCTTTTTCTAGACATTCCAAGCCTCAACACTTTTTTAATCTGAATTACATTAAACTGGATATAATATATATTTTGAAATAATGAATTGCTTTTTCATGTGTTTATTTCACACTAGATTCCACTTTTTTTCTTTATTGATGAAACCAAACTAACTCTTTCTAGTGTAAGAGCAAGAAATATAGGTTTTAAGTGGTTTGTGGGAAGGATGAAGGTAATACACTGAATTATAAGAAATAAAATATCCTCTGCCGTACATTTTAAGAATATTGCAAGTCCCCGTGGAGTTCCTTGACCTTATAAAGGAGCTCAACCTTGTTCCTCTTTATGGACACAGAACTCCTTGGTAGCTCGCAAGGTCCAGTTGTCGGACTGCGTGAGACAGTGTTGCGAGCTGAGGAGATAGGCAGAAGCTGGTTACATCAGATTACAGCGGTGCCTGGCACCCAGCAGTATCGTACAGCAACAAATCTGAGGAGTGAGCACAGGGACCTGTAAGCTCAGGAGCCGATGTGCAGTCAAAAGTAGCAAAGAGCGAAGGGTGGAAGGAGTCACAGAATGCTAGTGGTAGTTGACGACAGAGGAGTGGGAGGCAGAGCGGCACCTTTTTAAGCAGTGGTGCCAGGCAGAAAACGGAGGTATGGGGGTAGGGGTGGACTGGAGGGACTTCAAATATTCTTATAATGTATGGCGGGGTGGAAAGGCACTTTTTCTCATATATTGAACAGCTGAAGGAATAAACACTTGAACTTTTTTTAATTTATACCCAAGAATACGTGGTTTAAGGGAGGCAGAATTTCACGCAGATTCTTTATGGAGGGCATTTGAGCATCACATTTGAATCAGACCCACAGTATCAGCACCAGCTGTCTGAAGAAGAAATAAGCACTGGAGAGTGGGTCCTCAATCGGGAGGCTTTAGCTCACCAAGATAATGTATAGAAGACTGAAACATCAGCCCTCTAGAAATCACACTAATTTCACTTCACAGGACAGAATACCATATGCAGAAAAAGGAGGGTGAACTAAAAAACAAAATGGACATAGTAAAAATGAATTAAAAAACAATGTTTTGTGTCCCACTAGCATTGAGTGAAGGAAAAAGATACCATGTGAAAAAGGACTTTTCAAATAAGAATGAGTAAAGCCTCTTTGAAGTATCCAGTTTAATGTTTTGCTGCACTAAAATGCAGCCTTAAGAACACCCTAAAGCTACAGCCTGTCCTGATTATTTTACCTTTTTTCTTTTCTTTGAAGAAGATTCTACTTGGTTGGGTTGACTGGGCTGCTCCTCTTCCTCCTCCATTTCTGGCACAAGGCTGTACTTTGTGCCTCCAGGTTGCGTAAAGCAGTCTTTTGCAAAATGACCTACAAAAGAAACCGATTTATACTTTAATAAAATGATTGTTTTACACAACAGTTCAAAACAAATCCCTTAAACTACCCGAAATCAGTACAGCAGCACTGCAAACATCAAAACAGCACCTGTAAAGGTCATTTTCTTCAGGAGCAGCAGCAGCACATCATGCATTCTCATAGTCAAATAACACTTACGTTGTGGGTAGCCAGACTGCATGTCTCTCTACACTTCCAAGTACATAGAACACTTATAGCACGGGCAGAAGCGGCGCACAACTCCTCACGCTCACAAAAATATTACAGCACACACAGCAGCACTACACACCTCTCACCATCCACACAACACGTGCAGCACTAGAGCATGACTATCCATTCACGCTAAACATTTAAAGCATTGGCAGTAATATACCAGACTTCCCATACCCACTGGATAGTTACAGCATGGACAGCAACCCGGCATCCCTAGCCATGCTCCGAGATCAGGTCATCAAAGTGGAAAAGAGAAAACAGCTTTCTTTCTAGTCGTGGGACATAGGGCTATCTGCCTCGGGGTGAGAACTCACTTCAAGTAGGTACAGGATAGGATGAGGAAGACGCACGAGGTCGTAAAGATGGTGAATGAACAGGCAATCAGTCAATCAATCAGCATTGGTATAGCACAGTAGTAACATCGTTGGAGTTCGTAATATTTGCATCTTCACCAAGCGGTTTTCTAGCAGTGTGCAGCAGGTACTAATATTCCTACAAATTACTGTGAGGTTTCACAGTGATTATCGTCAATTATTAATTGTAATGGAAATGAAAAAAATGGCTGGTTAACTCATTCTCTGGCATTTTATACTCCTCCAGCTTACCAGCACAAGGAGATGTTTATTGGTTACCCTCCCCCAATTTAGCCTGGGTGCAGAGTGAAATGTTGTGGGTCATTTGAGGAAACGTACGAAACTGACATTGTAAAAAGTTCAAATGGGCATGTACATCACAACAAAAAACTGTCGTTCTGCGTCTTCTATATGCCTCACCAGGAATCCTATGCAAGTCCGAATTTTGAGGTCCCAGAAGCATGCCTCTCCTAATGGCTGGAAAAGAATTAAAAGTGAAGGCTGTACTCAGTCAGCAGAGGTGATGAGACAGTATTAGGGCAAAATAGTTTAGGTAATGCTCAACTGCAGGGCTGATGAAGGCACTGGCAGGTAAAGTCCAAACCAGCGCAGAAGCTGTCGAGAAAAATAGTCCAAGCCCAGAAATAAAACTATAAAGTAAATATAAATTAATGAACAGGTGTTAACGGAATGTCAGAACCCATTAGGCAATGTGATAAACATATTGGAAAGGTATGGTGCGTCTTTCATTGGGGAAGTGAGACAGCGAAAGGACAACATTTGACAATCAAAACAACCTGCAACCTCAAATCAATGAATTATGCATTTAGATGTACTGTGTCACATAATACTCCTGTGATCCTGGAAACAATAGGGGAGTGGGTCTGTCCACCCACAGTAGAAGTTCCACTAGCTAAAACCAACTAATTACATATCAGAAATGTGATTAATGTACACATATTCACACTGAGCAAGGGCAGAAAGGAAACCATTTGTTTCTGTTGCGCTAACAGTTCATAACAAAGACGAAAAATAAGACCAGAGAGACACGAATGAGGGAAGTGAACTCACCACAATATAAATACATAACATTCAAACAATTGTCATTCAAAAGTAGACTTCAACAAAAGAAGTGGAATATAAATAACCCCCTTGTTTTATAACCAATGAGTTAAATGACTTACCCATCCGTATATCAAGCTACAACTAAACGTCACACCAGAAGGGCTATAAGACTTCAAATTATTATTCAATATTTACAAAACCTCGAAAAGCTTTGTCATGAGGTAGTTCTGCATGCGTCAACATGTGCTCAAAGGGAGTAGGGTGCACAGCAGGCACAAGGGACAAATGCAGCAACTTCAGGGCTCCTGAGCATCTGATACCTACATATTTCTCTTTCATCGTTTTTAGGTCTTGGCTTACTGACAGGCTGAGCTGTCCGTTGTTCAAGACATGTTGGCTACAATCCAATGCATGAAGCAGCTTTGAGTCATTTCCTTTGGTGATGACTGGGTGGCATTCTTGTCTATCTCAGCTCCTTGATCATTATTTCCTCTCTATATCCTACTCCTGGAACATTTCTTCTTTACCATGTATCTGACCAATTGACTTGCATCCTTCCGCTGCTGACTTGCAGGGATTACTTTTTTATTTTCTAGCAGCACTCTATGGGAGTGCATCGCTTCCCTTGCTCTCTTTCCCGCCTCCTCTTTCTTTTTTAAAATTAACTTGCATCTACATGTCAACCGCTTTAAAGTAGCAGGCATGCAAAATTCAAGAATAGCACGGTGGGCTGGAGAAATTAGCAAAAACTGATAGGAACACACTGCTGGAAAGTAACACACATTTTCTTCTCCCTCAAATGTGTTAAAAAGTCACTGCAGTGCGAACAAAGTAATACAGTATAAAGGGTGGATGCATAATAATATCACTTTTTTCCTGAGTTGCTAACCTAAATTCCAAAACGTCTCTTTCCGAACCAGGTTGAAACCAGTCACAGTTATTTTCTACATTTTATTTACAGCAGCCAGATGAACACCACACAATTTTTTACAGAGTTTAACCGGCTGCTAGATAATATACAACCCCTAAAAATGGTTTCGATATGAAAAGGAGTTACAAATAATCTTACAGTGCCACTATCAAAGTATAGCCCTCCACTCAACACTTTTCCCTGTCCTGTTTAATATTGTTAATTAACTTACAGCTGTCCGTCAACAGCAGTAAAGCAGACAGCATGCAAAACGCAAGGATTTCTTGGGTTGGAGAAACTGGAAAAACTGAATGGAAAACGCCTGTTGGAAAGTAACACTTTTTTCATTCATCAAATATGTTAAAACACCTCGAGTGCAAACAAATCAATGAAAAAGTCAGGTTTCAATGCACACTGATCTCACTTTTTCTGAGATGCTAACTTAATTTCTCAAATACCTTTCTCCCACCGGGTTGACACCATTTGTGGTTGACTTGCTACATTTTATTTACAGCAGCTAAGTGAACAGCACATATTTTCTGTCCGGTTACCAGCTGCTAGATAATAACCTAAATCCTACAATGGTTTTGTTGTAAAAAGGAGTTGCAATAAGTCTTGCTGTGTAATTGTGCCACTGTAGAACTGCAGCCATCCCCTTAGCAAGCAGTGGAATAAAGGCGATATTCCTTGGTGCATTTGCGCATAGTCTTTGTAAGAATTGTTTGCAAGCAGGAAATTCTGATACATTTTGTTTTTGGTTTTAAAAAACTCAGCCTGTGCAAATCAGGGTGGAGAATAGTTACACAACCATATTAAGCATACATCACTAACCAATTTTATGAACATATATGTTCTAGTGAATTTGTATCAAAGTTGCAGTGAGGTAAGGTTTATCATATACCAACTTAGTATATCCAATTAATACATGTCTGACCCCAGGATGGGGAAGGTGCTGTCTGATTTTCAAAACCGTAGCTCACCGAAAGGGAGAAAGCACCAGTCAACAAACTGCCAATGCTGCTCTCTTACAGAGCCACTTCACCGCCTAGCATCAGTTACTCACCAGGTAGATATCTTTGCTCCACTCCCTTTACTATAGTAGCCCACTGATGGGGCCGTGCAGCAGCAAAACATGAGCCTGTGTTCTTTCCAGGATTGCAGAAGGACAGTCCCATGTTCTGGCACAGTGAGGTGCATTTAGTAAAAGCAGATCACTCCACCATGCTTTAGTAATCGAGTAAAATTGATGTTTTCTCCGATTGGGATAGAGGTGCATCAAATCAGTCCTGGACAGTGCCTAAAATGTGACTTTCTAAACCTTTCCCTCTGACTCTTCCCCTCCATCTCCCTTTTACTCATCCCAAGCCTCCTCCTACTGCTATGAGCTCCAAAATAAACATGCAAAAAAAAATATATATATATATATGTTAGAAATGGGATCTCTAGTTGGCAAGGGCTTGCACCTTTGTCCAAGTAGGGACCCTTCTTCCTAGTCAGGGTAAGGGTTGTTACACTCGTGAAGTAACCCCTGCTCACCCTCGTGGTAGCTTGGCACGAGCAGTCAGGCTTAATTCAGAGGCAGTGTGTAAAGCATTTGCACATAACCAACAGTAATACAGTGTAAGCACTACAAACGGACACCACACCAGTTTAGAAAAATAACCAATATTTTATATACTCAAGACAAGACCAATTACGACAAAAATCCACAATACTATACTTTACGAATGAATACTTGATACGGTAACTTCTTCTTTGCAGGAATAGCACAAAAGCAAAGTTCGTACGAGTCGGTAGCTCCGTCCGAGCCTACCGCGATGCTGAAAACCACAGAGTCTAACAGTTCCAGCCGACCGCGTCGATACGGGCCAGCAGAGTCATGAACAGACTCGGTTACAGTACCTTTCTCGTTGTGGCTGGTACGGAGTGTACGAGCCGGTCGGCGTTCGTCGCGGTTGCGGTGCAAGACGGAGCGAGGCAAGGTGTGGTGTCCCTCGATGCGGTGCAGGCAGCGGCTTGATGAGCGTCGTGCAGACGGAGTCGGTGAGTCCAAGGCGTGCGATGCAGGGTGAGACGATGCTCGATGCGGTGCTGACAGGATGCGATGCAGGCGACCTAGCCGGAGTGCGGGAGCTGGCGTCGGACAGCGGTGCGAGTCGGAGCGGTGCGCCGCAGACGTGCGAGCGGTGCCCCAAATGCGGTGCGGTCACGACTCTTGAGCCAGTTGCAGCGACCGCGTCGGTCAGGTCCGGTTGGTTCAGTGAAGCGATGCGATGCGAACTGCGGTGCCCACAGGTCACGGTGCAAGCAGCGGCTCGATGTTGGCGGCGCCGGACGTCGCCCACGGTGAGACCAGGGTTGCGATGCGAAGCGGGGCGATGCGGTCTGCGGTGCAAACAGGTCACCGGCCAGGGATGGACTCGGTTGACGGAGTCGGTTGCAGTTCCCTTCCTCTGTGGCAACTGAAACAGCTGCTCCAGAAGCGGTACCCAAAGGTTTGTGAAGTCTTTGTAGTCCCTGAGACTTCTTAACAGGAGGCCAGCTCGGTTTCAGGCCCTTGGAGATACTCAGCACAAGTTTGTAGAAAGTTCAGTCCAGTCCTTTCACTGCCCAAGACAGAAGCAGCAACTGCAGGCCAACCAAACAAAGCAACAACACAGCAAAGGGGCAGTACTCCTCCTGGCAGCTCTTCCAGCTCTTCGTCTTGGCAGGTTCCTTGATTCCAGCGAGATCTAAATTCATGGGGTCAGGGCCCCAATATTTATATCCCAAATTCCTTTGTTCTCTGAAGGCAGAGAGGCCTTTGCCTAGTCCAAACCAGTTCTGGAGCACTTTGTTGACAAGTCTCCGTCCCTTCTTTCAGTGAGTAGGCCAGGGACATCAGACGCACCACAGGAGGTGGAGCCAGCATTGTGGAGGGAAGGCACTGTCCTATTCAGGGCCCAGGTGCGACCCCTCCCACCCATCTACATGTAGATCTTGCTATTCAGCCCTGTCTCCTGGCATCCCCCAGCCCCTGTCACTCACATTCCAGACAAGGAATACACAACCTCGCAGAGGCAGGGTTGGATGGTTAGACAAGAAAATACCCACTTTCTAAAAGTGGTATTTTCAAACACAGAATGTTAAAACCAACTTCACTAAAAGATGCATTTTATCATTCTGAGTCCAGGCATACTAAACTCGAATTTCTACCATGTTCCCGGGTCAGTTAGGATTATAAGCTGTAATAATCAAAACTGCCCGTTCTGGCCTAGGGGGAACAGGTAGCCTTGCAATAGTGAAAAACGAACTAGGCTGTAATTCACTATCAGGACATGCCACACACACCCGGGCATGTCCTACCTTTCGCATACAACGCACCCTGCCCACAGGGGTACCTTGGGCCTACCTTAGGGGTGACTAACATGTAGCAAAGGGAAGGTTTAGAGACTTGCAAGTGTGTGCACTTGCCAAGTCGACATGGCAGCCCCAGGCTGCGCACAGGCTCTGCGATGGCAGGCCCGAGTTACACTTTACGGGCTGTTTGCGTGGGTGGCACAATCCAGTGCTGCAGCCCACCAACAGCATTTGGTCTATAGGCCCTGGCACTCGCAGTGCACTTTACAAGGGACTGACACATAAACCAAATATGCCAATCATGGAAACACCAATCCATAACGCATTTTATACAGGAGCACTTGCACTTTCCCACTGGACCGCAGTGAGGAAAGTGCGCAGAATCATTACACCAGCAAAAACAGAGTCAAAACCGGGAGGTCAGAAAGCAAAAAGTCAGGGGAAACACGCCAAAAGATGCCAAGTCTAACACATGTCCCCTCCAGCTGAAAGTAGGGAGAACTACCCAACCCCATTGGAGTTCTCTTCACTAAAGCGGAAGAACCTGGACAGACCATCTGCGTTGGCGTGTTCTGTACCAGGATGGTGTTCCACCGTAAAGTCCATTCCCTGTAGGGAGATGGACCACCTCAGCAGTTTTGGATTCTCACCCCTCATTTGCATCAACCATCTGAGGGGCCTGTGGTCTGTCTGAACCCGGAAGTGAGTCCCAAACAGGTATGGTCTCAACTTCTTCAGCGCCCAGACCACAGCAAAAGCTTCCCTTTCTATGGCACTCCACCTCTGTTCCCTGGGAAGTAGTCTCCTGCTAAGGAAGACTACAGGCTGATCCAGGCCCTCTTCGTTCAGTTGTGAGAGCACCGCTCCCACACCATGCTCTGAAGCGTCAGTCTGCACGACAAATTCTTTGGAGAAGTCAGGTGCCTTGGGCACGGGCGCCGTGCACATGGCTGCCTTCAGGGCATCAAAAGCTTTCTGGCAGGACTCCATCCAGATCACTTTCCTGGGCTGCCTCTTAGAGGTCAGCTCTGTTAAGGGGGCAACGATGGTGCCATAGCCCTTAACAAATCTCCTATAGTAACCGGTGAGACCTAAGAAGGCTCTCACCTCTGTCTGGGTCTTGGGGGGTTCCCAAGCCAGAATGGTGTCAATCTTGGGTTGTAGGGGCGCCACCTGGCCGCTTCCTACCTGGTGTCCCAAGTACACCACAGAACCCTGCCCGATCTGGCACTTACTGGCCTTGATCGTGAGGCCTGCACCTTGCAGAGCCCTCAACACTTTCTCAAGGTGCTGTAAATGTTCTTCCCAGCTGGAACTGAACACAGCAATGTCATCCAGGTAGGCGGCACTGAAATCCTCCAGCCCAGCCAACACCTGATTGACCAACCTCTGAAAGGTGGCAGGGGCATTCTTCAACCCAAAGGGCATCACCCGGAATTGGTAATGACCTTCTGGGGTTGAGAATGCTGATCTCTCCTTGGCCCCATCGGTTAAGGCAATCTGCCAGTACCCAGACGTCAAATAAAACGTGCTGAGGAACCGGGCAGCTCCCAACCGATCAATGAGCTCATCAGCTCTGGGGATGGGGTGCGCGTCAGTCCTGGTGACGGCATTGAGCCCACGGTAGTCCACACAAAACCGGAGTTCTGGAGTGGCACCGGGCGCCGCAGCCTTTGGGACCAAGACCACTGGGCTGGCCCAAGGACTGTGGGAGGGCTCAATCACCCCTAACGCCAACATCTTAGAGACCTCCTCCTTGATGCTGGCTCTGACCCGGTCAGTCAACCTGTAAATCTTGTGCTTCACAGGATGGCTGTCACCAGTGTCCACGTCATGGGTACACCAGTGAGTAACACTGGGGGTCAGAGAGAACAGTGGGGCGAACTGTCCCAACAACTGGCGACAGTCCCCCTGCTGCTCCTGAGTCAGAGTAGGGGAGAGGATCACACACTCTACTGACCCATCATGCTCCTTGGTAGACAGGAGGTCAGGGAGAGGCTCACTCTCCTCTTCCACCCCATCATCTGTCGCCAAGAGCATACTCACTTCGGACCTCTCGAAGTGGGGCTTGAGGCGGTTCACGTGAAGGACCCTCAAAGGGTTCCTTGGAGCCTGCAAATCCACCAGGTAGGTGACGTCACTTTGCGCTCCTTTACCTCATATGGCCCAGTCCACTTGTTCTGCAAGGCACAAGGTGCCACTGGGGCCATGACCCACACTTTTGCCCTGGTTGAAATTCGACCAGAGTGGCATTCTGGTCATACCATCTCTTCATTTCTTCCTGGCTTGCTTCTAGGTTCGCCTGAGCGAGTTTCCTGAAGCGGGCAGTTTGGTTTCTAAAGGCCAGCATGTAGCTAAATACATCCTGGGGAGTTTTCCTGGGAGCCGCCTCCCAGCCTTCTTTACCAAACTCAGAGGTCCTCTGACAGGGTGGCCATACAGGAGCTCAAAGGGGCTGTACCCAAGAGACTTCTGAGGCACCTCCCTGTATGCAAAGAGTAGGCATGGCAAGAGGACGTCCCACTTACGCCTCATGGGTTCTGTTAGACCCTTGATCATGCCTTTCAAGGTCTGGTTGAATCTCTCCACCAGACCGTTTCCTTGTGGGTGGTAAGGAGTGGTGAACTTGTAGGTTACACCACACTCCTTCCACAGGGATGTCATATACTTCGATATGAAATTGGTCCCCCTATCAGAAACCACCTCTCTGGGGAATCCCACACGGGAAAAGATCCCCATTAACGCCCGGCCCACCACTGGCGCCGTCGTTGTCCTGAGAGGGATTGCCTCCGGGTACCGGGTGGCATGGTCCACCAAGACCAGGATGTACCTGTTGCCCATGGCTGTCTTGGGATCCAGTGGCCCCACAATATCCATCCCTACCCTTTCAAAGGGTGTTCCAACAACAGGAAAAGGTTGGAGAGGAGCTTTGACCTTCCTCCCACTCTTACCACTTGCCTGGCAAGTTTGGCAAGACCTACAGTGTGCATCTGACTGCCTTCGCATTTGGGGCCAAAAGAAGTGGGTGACAAGCCTGTCAAAGGTCTTGTCCTGCCCCAAATGTCCTGCCAAAGGCACGTCATGAGCCAGACCCAGTAGGAAGGTCCTGAAGCGCTGGGGTACCACCAGCACACGGGCTGACCCAGGCTCAGCAACCTTAGGCTCACTGTATAGGAGACCACTCTCCCAGTAGATCAGATGTGACCCGGACTGATTACCAGCTGCCTGGTCTGCAGCCTGCCGCAGCAGACCCTCCAGAGTAGGGCACTCGTCCTGCTCCCTGCAGAACTCCTCCCTGGTGGGTCCCCCTTCTTGCTGCCAATGGGTCAGCTCAGAGATGTCTCCCAGTTCGGCTACCTGCTCCCCTGTAGGCACCGGGCGCCCCCTCGAGGTCCGCCTCCTCCCGGTCCGTGGGAACTTCGGGGGCCGGTTTCCGCGCCCCTGCCCTTTCTCTTGGCAGGGACTTGGGCCACTGTTTCAGGCTCCAAGTCCTCTTGATCACCCTTTCTGGCTGCCATTGACCGAGTAGACACGCATGCCCACTCTGGCAACCCAAGCATCTCCAAGTGAGACCTGAGCTCAACATCCTTGCATAAGGACTGCTCCAGGTCGTTTCCTAGCAGACAACTACAGGCATGGTAGGGCTCACAACCACCCTCAAGGGACCTGCGACCCCCCCCATTCAAAGGGAACCTGCGCCACCATACATTGGCGCTCTGAGTTGTCGACAGCAACTACTTGGTGGAATGCTCCTGGGACTACTTGCTTCTCAGACACCAGGTGACACCGGACTGAGGTCACACTGGCTCCAGTATCTCTGAGAGCCTCTACCCTGTTCCCATTAATGGTCACCCAGGTGCTATATTTCTTTGTGTTAGGGGGCACCTGGTTTCCTGGGACCATCTCACTGTCCCCTAGTGAGACAAGGGTCATTTCTGTGGGATCCCCACCCTCCTGTGGGCACCCCTCCTCCCCAAGCGCTACACTAGCCAACACTTTGGACTGTCCACCGGTGGGCGGCTGTGTCCCCTTCGGGCACTTGGGGTCCCCCTTAAAGTGACCTACCTGGTCACATGCATAACACTTGCGGGGGCCGGTCTCAACAGGCTTCCTGTAGAGACCCCTTTCTTCTTATCACCGGGGGCTGGGAACCTTTACCCTGGGTACTAGTTTGGGGCCCTTTAGAGAACTCCTGTGCTTTACCCTTGTCCCCCCACCTTTCTGCTGGGGACCCTGCCCACCTTTGGCTGAGTCTCCCCAAACGCTTTCTTGTGGACCCTGGTACTCACCCAGTGGTCCGCTTCCATAGCAAGCTTCCTGGGGTCAGTTAGCTTGCTATCAACTAGGTGCTGGCGCAGATCTGCAAAACATAGACTAGACAAGTGCTCCCATGCAATCAAGTTGTAGAGCCCCTGAAAATCTGTTACGCTACTGCCCTTCACCCAACCATCCAGAGACCTGCAGAACACATCCACACATTCCAACCAAGTGTTGGCATCAGACTTCTTACTGGACCTGAACTGATCCCTGTACTTTTCAGGAGTAAGACCATACTCGTGAGAAGGGCATCCTTCATGTCAGCATAGGTGAGGTGATACCCCTTACCCAAAGCTATCAGAGCATCCCTTGCTTCTTCAGGGAAAAGTGGCCACAATCCTGCTCCCCAATTCTCCTCAGGGACCCTATTCATGTGTATGGCTGCCTCATAACCCTGAAACCACCTTTGTATGTCATCCCCTTCTTGAACTCCTTGCCTACGTTCTTGGGAATGTGCACAATCCTGTCTGCCTTTCTGGACGAATTGCTGCCACCATCTGAGCCTGACTTACTCCTAAGTTCTAGCTCCTTCAGTTCTCTCTCATGCTCTAAGAGCATCTTCCTCTCCTCTATGGCCAATCTCTTCTCTTCCCGCTCACTCTCCAGCATGAGCTTCTGCAGCTCAAACTGCCTTGCCTCCCGCCTGTCCTCCAGCTCCTCTGGGGACAGACTGCTGCTGCCTGACCTGGCGGGTTCCCCCTACCCAAAAGCACATCCACCCTGGAAATAGGCTCCTCCACCTCCTCACTGAGATTACCAGGCTGCCCATTGGCATGTCTGGCTGCTACCCAGGCCCTCAGCGCCTTCTGTAGCTCCTCCTTCCTTGTGAGGCCTTTAATTTGGACTTTTAGGTTTTTACAAATCGCTCGTAACTCCTTTACGGCGTAGGATTCCAACCTATCCTCCTCAAAGATAACTTCCAGAGATGCAACGGATGATGCAATTGATTCAGGCATGACAAAAGTAGTGAGTTGAAAACTGGCAAGATCAAAAATAGGCCAAAAGAAAAAGAACCAGTATGTGGTACGTAATGGTCTGCGATATGGTAGTAGTGCACACCAATCACTGTAAGTCAAGTGCAAACACAAGTCCTATCCCACCGCTGCCACCAATGTTAGAAATGGGATCTCTAGTTGGCAAGGGCTTGCACCTTTGTCCAAGTAGGGACCCTTCTTCCTAGTCAGGGTAAGGGTTGTTACACTGCTCACCCTCGTGGTAGCTTGGCACGAGCAGTCAGGCTTAATTCAGAGGCAGTGTGTAAAGCATTTGCACATAACCAACAGTAATACAGTGTAAGCACTACAAACGGACACCACACCAGTTTAGAAAAATAACCAATATTTTATATACTCAAGACAAGACCAATTATGACAAAAATCCACAATACTATACTTTACGAATGAATACTTGATACGGTAACTTCTTCTTTGCAGGAATGGCACAAAAGCAAAGTTCGTACGAGTCGGTAGCTCCGTCCGAGCCTACCGCGATGCTGAAAACCACAGAGTCTAACAGTTCTAGCCGACCGCGTCGATACGGGCCAGCAGAGTCATGAACAGACTCGGTTACAGTACCTTCTCGTTGTGGCTGGTACGGAGTGTACGAGCCGGTCGGCGTTCGTCGCGGTTGCGGTGCAAGACGGAGCGAGGCAAGGTGCGGTGTCCCTCGATGCGGTGCAGGCAGCGGCTCGATGAGCGTCGTGCAGACGGAGTCGGTGAGTCCAAGGCGTGCGATGCAGGGTGAGACGATGCTCGATGCGGTGCTGACAGGTTGCGATGCAGGCGACCTAGCCGGAGTGCGGGAGCTGGCGTCGGACAGCGGTGCGAGTCGGAGCTGTGCGTCGCAGACGTGCGAGCGGTGCCCCAAATGCGGTGCGGTCACGACTCTTGAGCCAGTTGCAGCGACCGCGTCGGTCGGGTCCGGTTGGTTCAGTGAAGCGATGCGAACTGCGGTGCCCACAGGTCACGGTGCAAGCAGCGGCTCGATGTTGGCGGCGTCGGACGCCGCCCACGGTGAGACCAGGGTTGCGATGCGAAGCGGGGCGATGCGGTCTGCGGTGCAAACAGGTCACCGGCCAGGGATGGACTCGGTTGACGGAGTCGGTTGCAGTTCCCTTCCTCTGTGGCAACTGAAACAGCGTTCCAGAAGCGGTACCCAGAGGTTTGTGAAGTCTTTGTAGTCCCTGAGACTTCTTAACAGGAGGCCAGCTCGGTTTCAGGCCCTTGGAGATACTCAGCACAAGTTTGTAGAAAGTTCAGTCCAGTCCTTTCACTGCCCAAGACAGAAGCAGCAACTGCAGGCCAACCCAACAAAGCAACAACACAGCAAAGGGGCAGTACTCCTCCTGGCAGCTCTTCCAGCTCTTCGTCTTGGCAGGTTCCTTGATTCCAGCGAGATCTAAATTCATGGGGTCAGGGCCCCAATATTTATATCCCAAATTCCTTTGTTCTCTGAAGGCAGAGAGGCCTTTGCCTAGTCCAAACCAGTTCTGGAGCACTTTGTTGACAAGTCTCCGTCCCTTCTTTCAGTGAGTAGGCCAGGGACATCAGACGCACCACAGGAGGTGGAGCCAGCATTGTGGAGGGAAGGCACTGTCCTATTCAGGGCCCAGGTGCGACCCTCCCACCCATCTACATGTAGATCTTGCTATTCAGCCCTGTCTCCTGGCATCCCCCAGCCCCTGTCACTCACATTCCAGACAAGGAATACACAACCTCGCAGAGGCAGGCTTGGATGGTTAGACAAGAAAATACCCACTTTCTAAAAGTGGTATTTTCAAACACAGAATGTTAAAACCAACTTCACTAAAAGATGCATTTTATCATTCTGAGTCCAGGCATACTAAACTCGAATTTCTACCATGTTCCCGGGGTCAGTTAGGATTATAAGCTGTAATAATCAAAACTGCCCGTTCTGGCCTAGGGGAACAGGTAGCCTTGCAATAGTGAAAAACGAACTAGGCTGTAATTCACTATCAGGACATGCCACACACACCCGGGCATGTCCTACCTTTCGCATACAACGCACCCTGCCCACAGGGGTACCTTGGGCCTACCTTAGGGGTGACTAACATGTAGCAAAGGGAAGGTTTAGAGACTTGCAAGTGTGTGCACTTGCCAAGTCGACATGGCAGCCCCAGGCTGCGCACAGGCTCTGCGATGGCAGGCCCGAGTTACACTTTACGGGCTGTTTGCGTGGGTGGCACAATCCAGTGCTGCAGCCCACCAACAGCATTTGGTCTATAGGCCCTGGCACTCGCAGTGCACTTTACAAGGGACTGACACATAAACCAAATATGCCAATCATGGAAACACCAATCCATAACGCATTTTATACAGGAGCACTTGCACTTTCCCACTGGACCGCAGTGAGGAAAGTGCGCAGAATCATTACACCAGCAAAAACAGAGTCAAAACCGGGAGGTCAGAAAGCAAAAAGTCAGGGGAAACACGCCAAAAGATGCCAAGTCTAACAATATATTTCTAAATCCTTCCCTCTTCTATCCCCTCCACTATCCTTTTCAATCCAAATAACAGACTAACATGTCCACCACTCAAATTAATTTCATATTTCACTATACTAATTCACCACTAATCCTTTATGGGTTCTGGAGTAGCGTTCTACTCGCTGAAAAAGCACTTCAACACCCCATCTGGGGTAGCAAGCGCTATATAAATGCAAACCTTTTCCCTCTTCTATCCCTTCTCTCTCCTTCTCAATACAAATAACTGACTAACCTATCCACCACTCAAATTACTTTCATATTTCACTATACTAATTCACCACTAATACTTTATAGGTTCCAGAGTAGCGTGCAACTCACCGAAAAAGCACTTCAACACCCCATCAGGGGTAGCAAGCGCTATATAAATGCAAACCTTTTTCCCTCTTCTACCCCTCCACTATCCTTCTCAATCCAAACAATTAACATATCCACCACTCAAATTGCTTTCATATTTCACTATACTAATTCACTTTAGGGGTTCCGAAGTAGCGTGCTACTAGCCGAAAAAAGGGTTCAACACCTCATCAAGGGTAGCAAGCGCTATATAAGTACAAACCTTTTTCTCTCTTCTATCCCTCCACTATCCTTCTCAATCCAAATAGCTGACTAACGTTATCACCACTCAAATCACTTTCATATTTCACTATACTAATTCACCACTAATCCTTAATGGGTTCCGGAGTAGCGTGCTACTCGCTGAAAAAGCGCTTCAACGCCTTGTCAGGGGTAGTAAGGGCTATATAAATGCAATCACAATACAATTAGTGATCAAAAAGTCAACATTTTTTAACTTTGGCTTGGTTCTTTAGATGGGCTCTTAAAATGCAAGGCAGGAAAAGCGAGTAAGGTTCTGCTTAAGAAACTGTTGTGTATACCAGCCATTGTCTTCCTGTTCTTTTTTTAATGTTATAATTATTACCACTATCACTCCTCAAGTGCACTGTTCTTCCACTTGGAGCAGGAGATGTTTCTATTCATGATATTTACATACATTTACCTATGCCGCTCATAACTGCGACTGTTAATGTGGTCAGAGAGGTGCATTGTGTACTAGCATTTACTGATCCCACCATTGTCGGATGAATATGAATATTTTTCATGGTAGCATTCACTGGCCCCTACGTAACATATGTATCTATGAATGAAATCCTTAGAACCAATGTTTTCTGTTACTACTGCAACAAGATGCATGGCATTGGCAGGACCACTTTGTTGGAGCAGGACAGGTAGCCAAGTAGGAGCATTCAGAATTTGGGAAGAAGTAACGTGCATATCTCCTCTCCTCATCAGCCCCTACTGGAGTACCTCTTTGACTTGTAATGGCTGCACTACAAGACACCAAAACATAAAAGCATGCAAAGAACAAACAATCATTGGTATCCACAGCACCCAACTTAACATTTTTGCATGCTTTAACAAAACCCATTTTGTCCAAGAAGGTCACCACACATCATTCAGCAGTCATCCAGGAAAAAAACAAGAATTGGCAAAGGTAAAAGACTACATGTTTGCATGCTCATTGCTTTGCCAATGCTTGTTTGGTTTGTGAGAATCCAAAGTGGCACTTCCACAAGAAGTGCTACATTTATGAGGAAACTGAAGGTATGAATGACAGAAAGTGGAGAAAGGACAAAGACAAAAGAAATTGAGAGTTTATACAAATTACATATCTACTAACGACGATAGTGGAGAGTTAGGGAGAGGAGGGATTAGCAGTTGGTTTGGAATCCTGGCTGAAGGCTGTGAGATATGAGGATGGTTTGGATTGCGGGTACTTAGGAAGTGGTATCCAACTCGTGGGAGAGGGCATCCTAGTGTGAAGGGCCCAGTAGGTGTAAAACTCAGGACAAAGCACATTACATTATAGGGAATCTAGGAGGTAGTTTCATGCTGAACACAATGTATCTCTTAATCATAGGTAAGGAAAGGGTGAGGGGTGCACCTTAAAGAGAACTCACTATTCTTCTGGTAGTCATCTAGACTTAAGATGAGTCACAGGACACGATTGAACAGAGATGCTGGAAATGTTTATGCCTTGGTTCATTGGGGGTAAGTGCCAGATGTGGTGCCTCTTACCGTTTTCCAGCTTGTTCTTAACCAGGCTTCAGTGGCATGGACTGACCGAAGAGATAAGGTGGTGAGTGGCAGCATAATAACCTCTTGTGTGAGCAGTGAACTAACAGAAGTACAAAACAAGACCCCACTGTCTAATTCACAAACTGTCATGAGTGAAAAAGTCATTTTCTGAGTCACGAAATATTATGAGTGAAAAAGTCATGAAATAGGAGCGAAAAAGGTGGTGGGTGGAATACGTGCATTAATCTCAGCCAGCCAGTGGTAATTTCTTGTTCACTGTGACACCTTAGACAGGGGACAACCTAATGATCACCAGCCTTGGCCCTCCCTCAATAGAAGAAGTCCAGTCAGAGCTGACAGGTCAAGTCAACTCTGAATTGATTAAGAGGGGTATGAGCAGCAGGAAGGTGCAGCATGAGTTCTATGAGCAAACAGAGAAACCAGTTATGGGTATGGTATGGCCATTGTACTTAGGGGGCGTTACTGAGAAAAGCAGAAGAGGTGATGGGTGCAGTGCTTCAACTAGCCAAGCAGCATGGCAGTTTCAGCTGGCCTCTTCATACTGGAGCAGTGTCAAGACCCTGTCTGTAACGACATAATGAGCAAAAAAAGATGAATAAGAGTGTGGCCTAAACTTATTACCAGTGCCTGAGCTCAAGTCAAAGAGTCCACTTTACTTCACAGTCCGCTTCACTCACAGGAAGGATCCGGTGAGTGAAGGCACCCAGTGGTTGCAGGTATGAGGGATGTGCTTGAGACTCTGGGCTATTGCAACGTGCTTAGGTCTATTTCAACTACATTTCCCCACACACCACTGAACAAAAACTCAGTTATTTCTAAGGTGGGCAAAAGTCTGCAAGAGGTTTGTTTTGCAATGCAGGAATATCTAGTCGTCTCCTCGTGCTTTCACATTCATTTTTTCCCCATCGCTCCTTCCCAAACATGCTTGTGCTGTCCAATGCCAGGAGTGAGTAGGTGCTGTTTTTTCTTTTCGTTTCCTGTAGTTTTGTTTTCATATTTTGTATCCGCGTTTCATATTTTATGTCTACGTTCACAAGTATGAAAGCGCAAAGAAAGAAATGGGGCTAGGTAGGCTACCCATTCTTGACATAGGAGATCTACAGATACCTGCCTCTGAAAGACCACCAAGACTTGGGCAAAGTCAATCACATGCTCTATTGAATCAGGGTCTCAGGGGAGAAGCGTACAAAAATTACCTTCAAAGCCAATGAGCCAGTTAGTACGGGCTATTAACCAAACAGAGAACAGGAAGAGAAATGGTACTTCCTGTCCTAAAAGACCTTCTCTCCTGCACTACTGCATATTGCTGTGTACCTTTGCAGCCACATTTCTTGCAGATGGTGTTCAGAACAGCCTCCAAGGTGATCTTCTGTTTACTGTAATCTCGGAATTCCCGTTTCTTCCTCTCTTCCTGACTGAGAAAGGAGACCAAATGATGTGTTATTTCCAGTGATCAGAGCTGAGCACTGTGTCTACATTTAGTAGCTCTACATTTCAAAATCATTCTCAAGAAAAATGTACAAAATGGAATTCATCTGATGCAGAGGCTGAGTCAGATCTAGACAGTGGAGGTCAGCAAGTACATTTCTCTTGCCTGTGCCCTCATAGTGAAGCAAAGCGTGTAGAGACAGGCTAGGATTTGGATCAAATACAGAGAACATGAAACTGGTGAAGTAGGTTAGTGCACAATGCCATATACTGAATTCACCACTTTGAAGCACTGAACTTATTATTGTTCAACATACAAGCAGTACACAACATTCGAGCAACCAACACATTTCAGCAAATCGACACTGGACCACGTTTTACTACTCACCACCCTACAGTTTAGCACTTTGATAACAAACAGTTCCAGTATTCGCCACTGTCTTCCTATACACAGGCCCTTGGTCTTTGCTTCAAAGCAATGTGTTGCTCGCTGATCTTACAGTCCAGAGAAAATGTGTTATAAAATGTGCAGTTACTACTTTGCCTTTCACATTCCTTGTAGGGACAGAATATCTCTGAGCTTCTGCACAAATCTCTGTTCTGCCACCTGGGCCGGAAAGAGAGGCTTAACATACTGCATTCCCCATCAACTGCCAGCATCAGAAGGATGAAACACAACTAAAATGCAACACTAGCTCTGACATTAAGTGGTGAATGAGAAGTCCCTGGGTGCTACGCTGCTCTCCATCCTTTCGTACTGTGTAGGAACGCATCTTCAATGCAGCCACGGCTTGTGCAGGTAAGAGCGGTGGGCCCGGGTGAGGGGGGTATTTCGACAGACGACGATGAGGGAAAATTAAATAAATAATTTTCCCTCATGGTCGTCTGTCGAAATGCCCCCCCACCCCCGACCGGCCGCACCGCTCTTACCTGCGCGGGCCATGGCTACTTCCATGTTGCCTGTATGCCTATCACAATGCCTTTGACACACAGTATCATAGATCCCTGAAATGCAATGAAGCTCTCTAACCCTACCCATCAAAATGGGGTGCAAAAGATCAATAGGTAAGTGATTGTTGGAAAGAAGAACACAATTTTGATGAATTATCATTAAGAAGCAATCAAGATGATTCTTTAAAAACGGAAATGTCAACAAGCACATGTACTACAATAAAGACGCTTCTAAAACAGATTCATTCTTGAAGAAAATGCATTTTAATCATCCCAACACGTGCTAACCTGGAAACTATTTCCAAAGCTATCACTAAGCCTAGTTCTTGAATTTATTCTGCCACTAACCATAGTCCTAGTCCCAAATGTAATCCTCAACTAATACTTTAAAAGAATCCATATGCTACTCATATTAGTAACTAATATCCTTCTCAACATCCGTAGGCATTTATTTTTGGAACATTGCTTTTTATTATTAATAATTTAAAAGGATATAGCTGCAATCTTATTTTCATTTATGTTACCGTAAACTAAAATCAATTTAGGCGCAACTACTTTCTTTTTGTAATTTGTACCAACAAATGTTCTAACTAAAGTGTCTTCATTGAGCCATGTTAGGCGTAATTTCTTTTTTTTAAACCTGGTAATCGAAAGTGGTTTGTGAGGCAAATCAGCATTATTTTGCCCATCTGTTTTGGTCTACTACCTATGAAAAAAACAAAAAAGGAAACAGCGAACAAACTCCATACGAAACACGACCCGCCCAATTCAAGGCAGTTCCACTGATTTGTGTATTGTGGTTCATGTGGTTCTCAGTGCTGACCAGGAAAACTACAAAAACTGCACAAAACACCTAAAATCCACCTCTTTCTCCAATTCCCCAATGGAACAAATTTGGGTGTGTTTTATTGCCTACAGTCACTCAGCAAGCAGACTGAAAAAATGGGTTGGACTTCACCTGTTTCTCTATTCAGTAAATTGTTCCCCATACCTCAATTCTGTAGGACACCCTGCATCTTCCAACCATCCCACAATCCAATCACTGGGCTGGGGTAAAGTAAATCCATGGGTGGCACACTATTATATGCCCCTAATCATAAAGAAGCTGTGGGAGCACAGGTGCAAGGCACCCCTACCTAGCACCTTCCACTTCACTCAAACGCGCAACACCAACACTCACGTCAGCATGGAACGGTGTACTACATTCCTCCTAGGAACTATGTCACTTCTAAAGGTGACTGTGTATATTTCCTTTAGTCTCTTACAAAATGTTGCAAAAAAAATACTGGTGTCCTGTTACACACATTGCAGCCCTCAGGTTTGAGAAGGGCAGAATTGCACACTCTGAGACCTTTCTCAATCTTTTTGCCAATTGTTAACAGAGTGGGGAGGTATAGGCAAACTGTACATTTGGACAGTAATGTAAATTATGTTTGTTACAATGATAGTACATGCCCCAACAGCGGCCTCTGGTGTCTTTATTATGTTCATTTTAACACTTGACATTGCTTTTTGTTATTTTATTTTTATATTTAAGAAGTTTTATATAGCGCTGGCCTGACCCGAGGGTATCGGAGCGCTTTACAACAGATACATTGCAGAGATTCACAACAAACAAAACAAAAAAAAAAGGAAAAACACATTAACAGTGCAGGACGATGGTTGGGAGATGTGCTTCGCAGTCTTGGGGACAAGGAATCGCAGCAGTGCGAGGTGTCTGCTTCCCCGCTCCGATTGATCCTATCGGTTCCCTAGGGAGCGGTCGAGGAACAGGATTTTGAGTTGGCTTTTGAATTTTACAAAGGAGGGAATGGTTCTGATGTGTGGGGAATAGCGTTCCAGATTTTAGGCGCGCTCCGGCGAAGGATCGAGCCGCAGTTTTTTGTTTTTGAGTTTTTAGCGGGATGAGTAGGAGGGAGTTTGAGCTTCTGAGGTTCCTGGCCTGACCGGCTTTTTTTAGTTTGGCCGCCAAATATTCGGGTTTGCCGGTGTGTAGGGCTTTATGTGTGAGGCAGGCTGTTCTAAAGCAGACCCGCATTTCGACTGGGAGCCACTTAAGTTCTCTGAGTGCAGGAGAAATATGGTCGAATTTCTTGATTCCGGTGACCATTCTGGCTGCCGCATTCAGAGTTGTTTTGATGGGAGCCAGATGTGATTTTGCTATTCCTGAGAGGACTGTGTTCCCATAGTCCAGTCTTGACAGCACCAGTGCTTGAGTGGCCTGTTTAAGGTCACTGGGCGGAATGAAAGGTTTTATTTTGTTCAATAGTTTTAGGTTAAGGAAAGCGCTCTTGGCCGAATTCTTGATGTGTCTGGTCATGTCCAGTTTCGGGTCTAGCGTGATGCCTAGTGATTTGACAGAGTCGGCTAGGGTGAGATTCCCGTTGAGCGCATCGACGGCTTTTAGCCATTCAGCAATTTGGGGGTTCTCCTCTTTGTTCGAAATGAGGAGTATCTCAGTTTTGTCGGGGTTTAGTTTAAGGTGATTACATGGCAGCCAGTGTTGAACATCTCTCAGTACGTCATTGAGTCTTTGAATGTCTCTGATGGAGGCGGTTTCCAAGTATATCTGAGTATCGTCAGCATAAAGATGGAAGCGGATGTTGGCTTTTTTGAGTAGTTTGGTGAGAGGTTCCATGTAGATGTTAAAGAGTTGCGGGGAGAGCACTGAGCCTTGAGGGACTCCCTTGTTGACTGGGTAAAGGTCGGACGCAAAGTTTTTTATTTTTATTTTTTGAGTGCAATTGTGCAGGAAGGAAGAGAACCATTGGAGGACCACCTCGCCAAGACCGGCTCTTTCTTGGAGAGCCCTAATGAGGAGTTTGTGGTTTATCAGTATCGAATGCTGCCGATAGGTCTAGGAGAATGAGGAGGCAGCATTGGTCAGAGTCTAGTGATTTGTGGATATCGTCGATGATGTTGAGGATCGCGGTTTCGGTGCTACAGCCTTTTCTGAAGCCAGACTGATGGACGTCCAGAAGGTTGATGTTGTCCAGGTGTTGGGTTAGTTGTTGAAGTACGCATCTTTCTAGGATTTTGGACAGAAGGGGAAGGTTAAAGACAGGTCTAAAGTTATTCAAATCCGTTATGTCAAGGCTGGGTTTTTCAGCAAAGGTGTGACTTGTCCCACTTTAAGGCAGTCTGGAACGACTCCATTTTTCATGGAGCTGTTTATGATCGTGCACCAGAGCGGTGCTAGGGAGCGCTTCAGTTTTTTGGTCAGTAGGGGTGGAATGGGGTCTAGGACATGAGATGAGGGTTTGGAGGTGGAGATCAGATTGATTATCTCAGTTTCCTGAATGGGGCGGAAGCTAAGCCAAGATTTGGAAGAGGGACATATAAGGGACTTATATTTTAGAAATGTCAAAAATGTCTTCCTACAAAGCAAAAAAGCATTTAATGTGTTCCTTTTACCCCCCATCAAAACACATCATCTGTGCGTACCAAAATAGAGACCCGTTCTACATAATACCTTTTTCAGAGTCATTCACACAGAACACGTTGGACAAATTAATCAATTCTGCAGCTATACTGGGTGATTTGACCCTGATCGTCCAATGAAAAATGGCATGTGCACCAACTGATCAACGCAAGATCAGTTTCATACCAGCACCACGATCCAATACTGAAGGAGTTCTTACTCAAGTACAACGTTGTTGGGGTCCTGGTCCTTTCCTGTTCCTTGGTTGACAACTTTCATGGACAGAGAGAGTTTCATTTTGCCATCAGTTTCCTGAAGAAATAAAAAGGTTCATGAGCCAACTGTAAATATCAGTGAAGTACTTATGTGCAGATAACATGGGGAATTTTACAATCAGGTAATATTCAAAGGCAAGATCCTTGGGCCCATCTAGCATTCACAATGCTGACACAGTTCGATCAGACTCCCCCTAAAGGGGTGCAGAGGCAAGAAGTCTCAGCTCTCATAAGGCTTTATGATTTACCCTTAATAGTAAACAGAAAGAAAACACTGGCCCGCACACTATGCCCAGGATACAAACACAGATGGGTTTAAAGGGGAAAGTTAGATTCGTTCTTATCACAGGAAATTAAAAAATATTCATATATGCAATTAAAATTAGCAATAAAATAAAAGTGTTCTGGATAATACCAGTCACTAGATCTCTGCCAAAGTGACCTTTGTGAATAATTGTGAAGCAAGACTAAAGACAGAAAGGAACTCCATTTTATGAGGAAGCTCCCTTGTCTCCAAGTCCATTTTCACAACTTGCAACCCATATGTGACAGCCACGGTCACCCATAACCTGTGAAATTGCTGTGAAAATGTCAGATGAGACATATAGCAGTAGTGTCACCCTTATTCTTCCAACTTGAGCAATAAAAGAATATGTGCTCCTGACACACAATGTTACAAAAACAACATGTCATGTCCAGTCACCCACGTAACGCTAACTCAATATTACTCACTGTCAAAGCTTCTTTTATTTGATTTCTAAGTAGTTAACACATTGAGATATCCAAAAGAAACACTCTACATGGTAACAAAAAATCATGTAGACTGATTGTCTATAGATTTTTTAGGTTTACATGTACTGAGAATGAAGTGTGAGGCCTATGCTACATGTTATACATTCTGGCTAGTGGGGAGGAAGAAAATGCTCAATCGACATTGTGACACACCTAGAACAAAACCTTTAATTGCAAATGTCAAAAATGCTACTATGTTTCCATGCGAACGGGAGAGAATCCTTACCTCCTTTCCAATTACTTTAACCCAGACTTTTTCCCCAATGTCCACCACTTCAGAGGGATTATCCACCCGACAGGCAGACATCTGTGTTTTGTGAACAAGGCCTATAAATAAAAAGAGGTTAATATTAGAAAAGAAAACAAGAAATATTTACTCTTAGAGAACAACTTCTTGATAAAAACAAGTAATATGCAAGAAGTGGAATAGCAGCAGGAAGACTGTAGTACAGTCTGCATATTTTAAATGGACTATGGTTTAAGGGGCTGCAAGATGCTGTTAATAACCCTGTTGTTGTGGCATACATGTTTAGTATCACTTGCTAAAGCTTTATGAAATGGTAAGCTGCAGCAGTAACTGCTAAATAAAAGAAGTTGTAATTATTATTAATATGTATTCTGCAAAATTAGGTGCTCCACATGCCGTTCCGGTGGCTAATCTGGTGACTGGAAAAAGAAGACCTGGGATGCAATAGTAGCTATTGCACTTTAAGAAATAACGTGAGCTTGAGCAAATGACTATGTCTACCTGTGACACCATCTCCTTAGCACTTATTAAAATGCTTAATGCTGATAGTTAGAGGTTTATAAACAGAAATGTTGGGCCTGCACCTTTACTAAATCAATTAAAAAATACAACAGAAAAAATTAAAAAACACAAGAGAAAGGCCTGCAAAGCGGTGTCGAAGGTTGGATGAAGTGGTCCCTACATTCTGTTTGATTTTCATTGCCTGAGAACAGGATGACCCTCCCAAATAAGGAAAACTTTACAAGGGCAGAAAAAAAGAGTTGGCAATATTGAAATTCTTGACTGAAGAGAAGTGGGTGCAGGAGTAACAGCAAGGCACCAGCTCCAACCTGAAGAGAAGCAGAAACAGAGGTTCTGGAATTATAGAGTCCAACAAGAATCTTGTTGCTGAAAAAATCTAGTACTTCCAATTCAGGTCCTTCCCAATGATTTGAGGGGGTTGAGAACATAAATGATGAAATAGCTGTGAAGCATTAAAATCTGAATGAATCTTCCAAGTCTGAGACAATCGCAAATGGGAAGTTACAGGATCAATTTGATGAGTGATGGAAAATGTTGGTTGGAATTGTGATTGGCAGGTTAAGAACTGGAAGAAAGTAGGAAGAAAGGCAGGCCTTTGTAGGAGGAACAAAAAAGTATTTGCCACTCCTAAACTTGTTGCTGGCCTACCTTGATTTGGGAATACAGGAACTGTTTCCAATGAGAATTCTATGATTCTGTAAACAGTTGATGAAACCTGTGGCTGCAGGAAGTAAGGGGTCAATGAGAGGAGAAATGGAAAACCCCTAGGATCGAAACCTAGTTTTCTTTTACTTTCTCCAAAAGGATTGGGCAACCACTCTGCAAGGAGGGTAGGTTGATCAACTATAAGGGAAATCTCAGGATAACGAGGAGATAAGGCAATGACCAAAATATTTCTTCAGTCAGGAATATAGGTTATAGTGAAATTGCATTGTGAAAACAACAATGCACATCTAGCTTAACAACTAATCTTACACTGCATGTTGCATTAACACTAAGTTTCTAGAGTCTGTTTGGATTTCAAAAGGTTCCTTGGTATCCAGTAACCGATGACTCCAATAGGCATATGACATTTTCACAGCCTACAATTCTCTTTTCAGGACTGAATAATTTAGTTCATCATCCGACAATTTATAAGATAGGTAAAACGGGATGTTCTACATCATAATCATTTAGGGATTGTAACAGGAAGGCCACCAAAGCTGGTTTAGAAGCACCAATCTTTACTATAAATTTCTTGGTAGGGTCAGGATAACAGAGGATCAGAGCCAGGAAACGTAGGGTTTCTTGAACACTAATAGGTGATGGCCACTCCACAATGGCAGGTATTGTCTTAGGATCCCTTGATAAGTCTAAGGAACTCAAACAGAATCCTAAATAGTCGATTTCTTCCTTTTCAAACTCATATTTCTTTAGCTTGCAGATCAACTGATGCTGTTGTAACTTTGCCAAAACTGTAATATATGTTTATGATTCACACAGAGATCGCTGAAGAATATGCAAATATGCAAGTTATGCAAGTATATCAGTACAAAATGATTCAAAATGTCAGCAAATACAAAGACCATGAAACATTGGAGAAAAGCAGGAGAGTTGAACAACCTGAATGGGATCACACAAAATTCTAAATTTCCAAATGGGGTGCAAAAAGCTGTTCTCAACTCACCACCTTCCTTTATGGACCAAAAATGATAAGCACCATGCTAATCAAACTTGGCAATTAGTTGCCCTTCAGGGTGTCTTTGATGAAGGGTCAAGGGTACCATCTTTGATGGTAATTTATTTAACCCTCTGTAATCAATACCTGACTTACTATCTTGGTCTTTGGAATGAAAAACTGGGGTGCCCCTGATAGTGATGAAAAGGGTACAACGAGTCAATTCACTCAATTTTCCTGCAATAATCCATCAGGACCTCTGTTTTATTTTACAGCAAAGAATACATTTGTCCCAAAGGAATAGTGGAACCTCGTTTGAAAGGAATGGAGCAATTATACTCCCAATAAGGAGCGATGGAGTGAACTCATGGTTTGAAAAAAGACTACGGAAAATGTATGATAAAGCGAGGGAACCATAGAGAAATTGGGCCCAGTTAAACCTGGTGTTGATCTGGCATGTTTAACTTTCTTTGTGGGTAACCAGTAACTTTCTGAAGCACAGCAGGGGTCATGGCAGAACTGTAAAGATAGTGATTTCGTTCTGGTGGCCCAGTTTACATAAGGAGCATACCACTTTAACCAACATATACCAACAAGCATTGGCATAGCCAATAGGTCTCGCCTTTGGGGCCTTATAAGTGTTTAGCCAGAGCTATTGACTTTGCCAATGTCTTCAAGCTGTGCTGTAGAGAAGTGTGGCTGCTGTGCGGCATGCTGAAAAGTTATAATAAAAAAATGTCAGAAGCATTTTTGTTACTTTATATATGACCAAGAAGGCATTATGTAAAACTGAACGACCATATTAAAAAAAGTATTTACAATAAAAAATTTCCTCAGTTTTCTTTTGTTCTTGCAATGCTGGCAATGGTTGTTTGTTAAAGCTTTTTTTTGAGGGGGTATAAACAATCGGAGGGTGAAGGTTGGGAACTAGTACCTGTATTATAACACTAGCAGCGGCCAGACGCTAGGGGAGAATCAACAGATGCCAGATTCCGAGAGCAGGCTGAGGTGGTGCTGAGTGATGCTGAGGTGGTAGTGGCGGTGGTGGTGGTGGTGACTGTTGCGGAGACGATGCTGAGACGATGCTGAGGTGATGCTGAGTGATACTGCTGTGGTGCTGAGTGATACTGCTGTGGTACTGAGTGATGCTGTGGTAGTGCTGAGTGATATTGTCTTGGCGCTGAGTGATGCTGTGGTGGTGCTGAGTGATGCTGTGGCGGCGCGGAGTGATGTTGTGGCGGCGCTGAGTGATGCTGTGGCGGCGCTGAGCGATGCTGTGGCGGTGCTGAGCGATGCAGTGGCGGTGCTGAGCGATGCAGTGGCGGTGCTGAGCGATGCAGTGGCGGTGCTGAGCGATGCAGTGGCGGTGCTGAGCGATGCTGTGGTGGCGCTGAGCGATGCTGTGGTGGCGCTGAGCGATGCTGTGGTGGCGCTGAGCGATACTGTGGTGGCGCTGAGCGATGCTGTGGTGGCGCTGAGCGATGCTGTGGTGACGCTGAGCGATGCTGTGGTTGTGCTGAGCGATGCTGTGGTGGTGCTGAGCGATGCTGTGGTGGTGCTGAGTCATCCTGTGGTGGTGCTGAGTGATGCAGTGTTGGCCCTGAGTGATGATGTGGTGTCGCTGAGTAAAGCTATGGTGGTGCTGAGTGATGTTGTGGTGGCGCTGAGTGATGCTGTTGTGGCGCTGAGTGATGCTGTGGTTGTGCTGAGTAATGCTGTGGTTATGCTGAGTAATGCTGTGGTTATGCTGAGTGATGCTGTGGTTGCGCTGAGTGATGCTGTGGTTGCGCTGAGTGATGCTGTGGTTGCACTGAGTGATGCTGTGATGGCGTTGAGTGATGCTGTGATGGCGTTGAGAGATGTTGTGTTGGTGCGGAGTGATGCTGTGCTGGCTCTGATTGATGCTGTGCTGGCTCTGATTGATGCTGTGCTGGCTCTGATTGATGCTGTGGTTGCGCTGAGTGATGCTGTGGTGTTGCCGAGTGAGAGATAGAGTGAAGATATAATGCCCAATTAGAGAGGGTGCTGAGAGAGAAAGAGAGAGAAAGGGTGAACATAGAATAAAGAGTGGAGCGGGATAGAGAGAGAGAAAGAAGGGGAGAGAGAGTGAATGAAGGAGTTTGAAAGAGAAACAGATAAAGGGGTGAGAGAGAATGAAAGGCTAAAAAAGATAGAGAGGGGAGCGTTAATTAAGTAGAGAGAGAATTAGAGAGGGGAGAGAGAGAGAAGGAGAGAGACAATAAGAGTGGGGGTGTGGAGTTTAAATAGAGTGAAGAAGTGACGCGGAAAAGTAACCTTAAATATAGCTTTGTGCTTTGCGCGAATAAATATTTTTAAAAACAGTGAGAGACAAAAATACTGGTAATTAGGCTGTGACTCCCAATATAAAACAAATAGCGATATAAGGTGAAATCAACCCACCGAAGCAATATTTCTAACTAGACAAAAAAAAGCTTGCATTTCAATGCTAATCGCTGTTGTTTTTCATGTGACTGTAGTTCAGGGCCCTCAGTTGGTAATGTGAGCTGCTGCTGCTGCGATTGAAACATCAGAGTCCAGAGAGTTAATGAGCCATGACGAGGAAATGAGGAAGAGATAGGAAACCCAGATGCCAGCTGCGCGTGCACGCCATCGTGAACTCAAGCTGGTCGCCAGCCGAAAGCCAGTGTTTGCACTTCCAAAACCCGCTTACTAAAACTCTCGGCCAGACCAGCGCAAGCGCTGGTGCAGGCCGAGACCTAAAAATTATAATATAATTAAGAGAGGCTATTAGGTCAAAAGAAACATCTCTCGATTGTCAACAACTTATTTTAGTAAAGGCAATTAAATCTCTCTCACTGGTCAGGAATCCAGGGGAGAGCCATTTACCAATAATTTCTACAACATCTGTTCAGATCTTGGGAATATTGTTCTTGGTGGCCCAATTACGGTCTGTGAACCTACAACATGTACCATGGCCTAAAAGGGTGGACGTAATAATAGTCAATCCTTCTTCGCCATCAGGGAAATTTGTAGGTGGAACAACTGTCCCTCTGAATTATTTTTGGTCTATACGTTCACCCTTCTACTTCATATGTGATGGATGATGGCATTTTACCCAGATTTGTTGAGGGTGTCTGGGGCAATCCTGGAACAAGTGCCTAATCGCCACAATTTAAGCAAAGTCCTGCTCTCCATCTTCTTTCTTTTTCGTCCGCCATAGGTCCTCTGGTCCGGTCAATCTGCATGGGCTCCTCTTAAGTTGAAATATCACTTGTACTGTCAGTTATATGTGAAAGGTATGCCTGGAAGGATCTACAAGTTGTAGCTCGAGGCTTTTTCATTACATCTTTCTTAGAGACTATGTTCAATAAGCACCACAGGATTAATGACACCAGCAAGGTTGGTAAAACAGGAATCACAGTCTAATTTATCCTTAATTTCTTCTTTCAAGCCACATAAATATGACGTCACTGGAGTGATTTCAACCCAAGCAGTCTCTGTCACCAATTGATGGAAGAGAGTGACACAAGTTAGCCAGCCATATTTTCTTGGTGGATATCACGAAGTGTCTCTATGGCAGAATATTCAACATTGGGACACTCATTTTCTTAAGTTCTAAAAGAAATGTAGCTGAGTTATCCAGACATGCATCTGAGGGCGTCACTAAAGATTTTATCGAGACCAGGACTGTCCCACATAAAGACCATATCAAAAACCCAGCCTTGACATGGTCACTAGAAAACTGTATAGGGCGCAAGTCAAAACACACCACAAGAGAATCTAAAAAATCCTTATGTTTCACATGTTCCCTGGAAAAATATGGAGCAGAAGAAGGAACTACTAGAATATCGAGGAAATGAATTGCAAAGGTCTTTCAAGGCATACTCTATACCAAACTGTTGTTGAAGTACTTGAGCCGCGTCCAGAGAGAGATACATAGCAATTAACTGCATCTGGAAATGTTGGCGCTGCTACCAAGGCTAGATAAATTAGCTTGTACTTGCTGTTTGAGTTTAATTCACTTAGGAAGGGAATACCCTTTCCAATACCCACAGTGCCACCCGGCACAGTTAGAATATGGAAGGTGACCAGTGTTTTCTAGAATTAGTCCCAAAAGGAGGAAAAATTTACAAGTGTGGGAAATAAATCTTCCAATATCTTTATTGAAGAGAAGTGGTGACCCAAGAATTCCTCAAAATTGAAGGAAAACGTAGTAGATGGATTACAGAAGCCCAAGAAAATCCCAAACTAGAATCCAAGCTTGAGACATCTACAGAGGGGTGTTCAACACCAAATCTGGCCATTGCATCCTGAATTGTGGACCTACTCATGAAATCATCAAGGGAAGGGGAAATAACTTATGAATTCTCGTCCAATCCTGCAGAAATGCGTGCGTAACCAATGACCAAGAGTCTGCCGATGGGTGCTGGTTGTTGAGATGTGAGGCAAATAGATCTATGTTGCATGAATCCCAAATCCCCAATTGTCAATTTAGCATGAAATTTTCCATAATGCAATAAAGAATGACAATTTTCCACAGCGGTGCATTGCACATTCTCATAATAATAACTGAGAAAAAGCAAAATGTAAACAACACAAGTTAGAAAAAGATATGCAAACATTCATGTGGAATATAACCAAATGACTTTCATCACAGGCTGCAAAGCAGCAAAGTGAGCCTTTCAAAATGGTGGGCATGCCAGAAATGGAATACACAGGTTATGATTGGTTTAAATTCTACGTTGTAGCTTGTAGTTTCATTTCTAAGCATTGTAGGTTTTCTCCAGTTGTATTTGGCTGCTGTCATTTGAGTAATAAAGAAACTGAATGTGCAATCCTTCACTGCTGCCCTGACAAAGAATTACAAGATACAGTTTGTACAGAAAGAGAGGATTGCCCACCAGTGGTAGAGGGACACAAATAGGCAGTACCTTGTTTTCTGCAGCCTGGAACTTTTATAAAGGCTCCATATTCTGTAATACTTGCTACCTACAAAGAAATTAGACAATCAGCACCAGGAAAGCACGAGCCTGAAATTATCCTTCATTATCGAAAAGCCAGTCTCTGAGATGACAAGGACACTCTGATGACCATGTAACACAGTAAACCTTCAGCACTAGAACATGCATCCTGTCCAAAAGTAGTCCAGCACTTAACATGTTCCTATTTTTTAAACATGTGCAACCACTATATTTCTACATGTATTTGACATTTACAGGTACAATCATACTCAAACACCTTACAGGCTTTAGTGATAAAGGTAGCCATATGAAATTCATAACTTGTATACAATACACTGCTAAAAATGCACTGTAGCATAAACACATCTACATCTGTAATAGTTTAAAGATTGGTTAGGAAAATTGTCCCACTTTTTAAGTCCTCTCTGCCAGTCGGCTATTTTCCTGGCACTTATGACTGACAGTATCAACGATCACTCAGAAAAGGATCTATTTTCAGTTTTTCCATAAGAAAAAATAAATATAGACAGAGAAACAGAAGGTTTTCTGTCACCATTTATCTGTAAAAATTAGTAAAAACAGAAAAAGGGAAGCCTTAACTATTATAGCTATAATTAAAGTAAATGAAAAACAGCTGAGGGCTTAGGATTAGCAGATGTTAGTTGTGAAGGTCTACAAGTCTGATCGTCATTGGTATCAGGTTTACAGGTTTGTGTATTTGTTGTGTATTGCTACTGTCAATTAATCTGTAGCCCAGACCTGGGTCCCTTGCTCACTTTGCCACTGGATTCAAGCTAGCCTGGCTGATGAGGGGTGTTACCCCGAAACCGGTCCCAGGATGCTTGTTTTCGGTCCTGGGAAGCAGGACCTGGGCTTGGCAGTTCAGGCTGGACTGCTCCCATGAGGGACAGGGTCAAGACTGATTTGTATATGGCTGGGTCTGAACTGGGGTGGCGAAGTGAGCTAAAGAACGATGATGGATTCAACCCAGATCTGTGGCTGGGGGTGAGTGTCTGAAAAGTTTCAGGGCTCCGTCCATCATCTCCTTGTATTTGCTTTGTTCACCCTAAGTTGGCAGGGTATGCCCAGACATGGGTCCCTTGCTCACTTTGCCTCTGGAGTTAAGCTAGCCTGGCTGATGAGGGGTGGTACCCCGAAACCGGTCCCAGGATGCTTGTTTCCGGTCCAGGGAATACCTGGCTTGGCAGTTCGGGCTGGACTGTTCCCATGAGGTTCAGGGTCAAGACTGATTTGGATATGTCTGGGTCTGAACTGGGGTGAACTAAGTGAGCTAAAGAACGATGATGGATTCAACCCAGATCTGTGACTGGGGGTGAGTGTCTGAAAAGTTTCAGTGCTCCGTCCATCATCTCCTTGTGTTTGCTAAATTAATCTGTAGCCAACATGTTGTATACTTTGTTCCAAAACTTTCTTAGAGGCTATTCATTCTCATTACTTCACAGGGGTTAGTAATTCTTGTAGTGGATCGCAGACTGGGGCAGGGCAACAGAGGGGATTATTGTCCCTTTTTTTCTGCATTCCTTGAGGGACATGTTTAAGCAGTATATAAGGTAAGTTATGCATGGCTTCCATCGGAAGCCTCTATTGTTTACACAGATTATAAATCTGGCAGCTCACTGCTATGACGCAGAAACAGTTGCTAACAAAAATTGATACCTACTGATACGTCAGAAAGGTGCTCCAGGACAGGCTGACAGGGCTCTCTGTGAGCCTGCCAGCACAGCGCTGCTTTGACTGAAAGAAAGCACAGCTGCAGGAGAGGGAAGGAAGGCAGGGAAGGAGGTGGGGGCTAGTTAAGGATAGCGAGTATGGTATGCACAGCTGCAGGAGAGGGAAGGAAGGAGGTGGGGGCTGGTTAAGGATAGCGGGTATGGTATGCACAGCTGCAGGAGAGGGAAGGAGGTGGGGGTTGGTTAAGGATAGCGGGTATGGTGTTTTTCCACATTTGTGCCAGGGACGAGAGGCTGGGTTATGTATGGCTCACCTTTACTCCTCTGCCCCTCCCTAGCCTAGAGGTGAAAGCAGGGGCAGATGATTTGGGGGCCATAAATAGCATAAAATTATAGATGAGTAAAAAGCCAATTACAAGGATGCTTTTCACCACAGGGTTCTGAGTGACATCATAGACAACTCGAGCTTCACTCTTGTTGTGCATTTCATGTTACTCAGAACCCCTTGGTGAAAAACATCATCACTATTGCTGAAGGAATACTGGCATTGGAGTCAAATAATTTCTGGACACCAATGCCATGGGAGAGAGGCTTGGGTGTTTGGAGTGAAGAGGGCCACCCTAACGGCTCCCAGGGCATCAGAGGCAGAATACCTTCAAGTGCTGCTGACTAGGGAGGTAAAACAGGTGCCTAGAGCATGATGGGCCGAAAGGGCAGCTCCCATGGAATGGCACGGAGCAGACAATGGAGCGGAGTAGACACAGAGCATTGAGGAATTGTGCCGGGAGACCACAGCCAGATGGAGAATTACCTAGATGGTGGGGGAGCTTCCAATAGAAGTGATTGATATAGAGAAAGAAGGCACATTTTGCTGGTAAGCTGGTTGGTGCTGATGAGCTTCAAGAGCACTGAACAGTGTTGGATGTTCAGGACACCTCAGATGACAAGTTGACTAGTGTGGCAGTTATTCAGCAGATATGTGCTCCTCCCATGATTGGTCCAACATAGTGCCAGGCGGGAAAGTTCTGATATTCTGATGGTTGAGACCCTTTAATTAAATTCCCACAGAGACTATAGGAAGTCTGGACTCACTGGCATTTGGTCACCCCAGAAAAGAAATATACTCTTTGAGAAACATTTTGATGCCTAGGCTCTTGCTTCATGCTTCAGCAGATGATGTTCCACTTATGGTGACAATGTCTGATCATGTCTGGTCATCCTCCACCAGCTTGATAGGTTTGAGAAAATGGAGAGCTACAAAAGGCGATAAAGACAAGTTAGAAATTCTAAACCTAAGCCTCCTGTATTCTTGTATATGTTCACTGCATAAGTATGCTTAGTACGCGTAGTGTCAAGGTCAATTTGCTATATTGTAATTGTTCTTATTTACTTAATCAACATGGGTTCGTCTGAACTGACTTCCCCTAAAACCTGGATACCTGCTGTCCTAGACAAATGCTGTGTCCTTCTGATATTGTAAACACAAGGAGACGATGGACGGAGCGCTGAAACTTTTCAGACACTCACCCCCAGTCACAGATCTGGGTTGAATCCATCATCGTTCTTTAGCTCACTTCGCCACCCCAGTTCAGACACAGCTATATGCAAATCAGTCTTGACCCTGTGCCTCATGGGAACAGTCCAGCCCGAACTGCCAAGCCGTCTCTTCCCTGGACCGGAAACAAGCATCCTGGGACCGGTTTTGGGCTAACAGCCCTCAACAGCCAGGCTAGCTTGAATCCAGTGTCAAAGTGAGCAAGGGACCCACGTCTGGGCATACCCTGCCAACTTAGGGCAAACAAAGCTCATTTTGCCACTGGATTCAAGCTAGCCTGGCTGATGAGGGCTGTTAGCCCGAGACCGGTCCCAGGATGCTTGTTTCCGGTCCAGTGAAGACATGGCTTGGCAGTTCGGGCTGGACTGTTCCCGTGAGGCACAGGGTCAAGACTGATTTGCATAAAGCTGTGTCTGAACTGGGGTGGCAAAGTGAGCTAAAGAACGATGATGGATTCAACCCAGATCTGTGACTGGGGGTGAGTGTCTGCAAAGTTTCAGCGCTCCGTCCATCATCTCCTTGTGTTTGCTTTGTTTGCCCTAAGTTGGCTGGGTATGCCCAGACGTGGGTCCCTTGCTCACTTTGCCACTGGATTCAAGCTAGCCTGGCTGATGAGGGCTGTTAGCCCGAAACCGGTCCCAGGATGCTTGTTTCCGGTCCAGTGAAGACATGGCTTGGCAGTTAGGGCTGGACTGTTCCCATGAGGGACAGGGTCAAGACTGATTTGCATAAAGCTGTGTCTGAACTGGGGTGGCAAAGTGAGCTAAAGAACGATGATGGATTCAACCCAGATCTGTGACTGGGGGTGAGTGTCTGAAAAGTTTCAGCGCTCTGTCCATCATCTCCTTGTGTTTGCTTTGATTGCCCTAAGTTGGCAGCGTATGACCAGACATGGGCCCCTTGCTCACTTTGCCACTGGATTCAAGCTAGCCTGGCTGATGAGGGCTGTTAGCCCGAAACCGGTCCCAGGTTGCTTGTTTCCGGTCCAGTGCAGACATGGCTTGGCAGTTCGGGCTGGACTGTTCCCATGAGGCACAGGGTCAAGACTGATTTGCATAAAGCTGTGTCTGAACTGGGGTGGCAAAGTGAGCTAAAGAACGATGATGGATTCAGCCCAGATCTGTGACTGGGGGTGAGCGTCTGAAAAGTTTCAGCGCTCCGTCCATCATCTCCTTGTGATTGCTTTGTTTGCCCTAAGTTGTCAGGGTATGCCCAGACGTGGGTCTCTTGCTCACTTTGCCACTGGATTCAAGCTAGTCTGGCTGATGAGGGCTGTTAGCCCGAAACCGGTCCCAGGATGCTTGTTTCAGGTCCAGTGAAGACATGGCTTGGCAGTTCGGGCTGGACTGTTCCCATGAGGCACAGGGTCAAGACTGATTTGCATAAAGCTGTGTCTGAACTGGGGTGGCAAAGTGAGCTAAAGAACGATGATGGATTCAACCCAGATCTGTGACTGGGGGTGAGTGTCTGAAAAGTTTCAGCGCTCCGTCCATCATCTCCTTGTGTTTGCTTCTGATATTGTGGCATGGCTGAATAGTGGCAGTGAAAGGGTCACATTTCAGAGGCTGTTATACTCCTTCCAGGCACTCCCAAATCCTATCCCAAAAGACAACATCTTGGATCTGCAGCGAGAGTTAAATGAGCAGAAGGCAAGCATATTGAGGAGGATCAAGAAGGTGCCTTGAGGGGGCGTGGCCAACTGCCGACGGGAATGGCCGCAGAGTAGCTGAGCTCCGCTGCGCCACTCCCGAAAACATCCGTTCAGCTTCATCCGCCCTGGCCAAAACTTGCTTCTGAGGGGACCGAGACACCTCCCAGTGTGTGGTCGACGAGCGGACGCAGTTTGGGCGATTTCCGAGGGGGCCGACTGTAGCGACATCCAGCGCAGGCTCTTGTGGTTGGGGCCGAGCCGCAGAGCAGTGAAGTGGCCCAGGGCAGAGTCTGCACGCGAGACCGCGGTTGCGGCCTAGACTACGGCCGCCTTCCAAGTGAGCACTGGTGAAGCTGCGGAACCCACGAGGGTGCTCTGCGGACTCCTCCCGCGTTCCCGGCCAGGGTGAGGGCGGCGCGGGGTGAGTGAGGCCCGTGCCCGAGCCGATTCAGCTCCCGGCCTACCATCAGCCGGGACTGGAATACTGATGCTGATTACACCGGGGCCCTTCCGCGCAGCGGCTGGCCGGCCTCGAGAGACCCACTGACAGCAACAGACTGTGTGGAGGACCTGCGTGATCACGGATCACCTGTGGGCCAGACTGAGTGACGCCAGTGGGGTCCAGTTGCCGGTCGGGGGAATAGATTCCAGCCAAGAGGGTGCAGAGGCCTGGAGGAGGCGGTGGGGCCCGCTCGGCAGCCCAGACTGAGGTGAGACCCCCAGCGGTGGGTGTTAAAGGGGGGTCCTGGGACTATTTGGGCCCTCCGTGTGGCGGTCAACGTGCGGCCCTACCCGGCCCCCGAGGCGGTGCGGACTTCGTGGTGGGCCTTCAGAACACTAGCGAGGCGGGGTGGCGCCCCAAGGCCGCGGCCCAAGCAGCAGCTCCTATCTGGCCCGGCCCCGATTTCCCGAGTTGCGGCCACACCTGCCGGGGAGTGGCCACATCCGCTTCTGGACATACGACGCAGCCCGGTGGTCCCCAGTGCTTACCTGGCTCTTCTTCTGTATCCAGTACACCTTCTCTGCGCAGCGCTAGTGGTGAACTTGTACCAGCGGCTAGGGCTGCACCCGCCAAACCCGACAGGCCGGGTGGAGGATTTCGCCGCAGGCGGCGGTGAGTAGTGGGTGCGGCTGGATCCCTCCTGTGGCCCTCTGTGGGAGACGACACGGTGACGGGTCGCAGTGGTCGGACAGCGACGCAATCCAAGATAGACAAATTCGCGTGGCAAAAACAACAGAGCGAAGACCACGGGACGACGGTAGCCCATAATGACAAGACCGAGCCTACAAACAAAGACCTCCTTGCAGCAATTACCGCAGTGCGTACCTCCCTAGAGACTCGGATTGACACGGTTGCCACTGAGGTAACCCTGATAAGGGAAGATATGAGACAAACGGCAGAGCGTGTGAGCAAGGTTGAGGCTACTACAGCAGACCTGGGGACTGACACCACCCTCTTAAATAAGCAGGTCTTGGAATTGCGCACCTCTCACGACGCCATGGCCCTACAACTCGATGATTATGAGGGAAGGATGAGGCGTAACAACGTCCGAATTCTTGGAATTCCGGAGCGGGCGGAGGGGCAGGCGGCGGACCTCTTCGTGGAGGAACTAATCTCAAAACAACTTCAGCCGCGTGGCCTATCCAACGGCTTCTCCATCGAGCAGGCCCATCGGGTGCCCGGGGGAAGGCCGGGGGCTCCACCCCGACCACTATTGGCTCGTGTATTTAACTTTCGTGATCGGGATGTGATCCTCCAGACCGCCCGGGTGGCCCCCCCATTGATAATTGAAAACAGCCGGGTCACATTCTTTCCGGACTTCACATTGAGGGTCCAGAAGCAAAGGCGTACCTTCTTGGAGGTGAAGTGAGCCCTTAGAGAGCAGGAGATTAAATATGCCATGCTGTTCCCAGCTAAACTTCATGTGGAATCGGAGGGCAAACTGTGGTTCTTCACAAGACCGGAGGACACCTGGGACTGGCTCGAGGGCTGGCGAACAGTTGGCAAGAAACAGCTTAAATCTCCACCGGCTACTGCCAGCCAGGGCGATTGGCGACAACAGCGGCGTTCCCCTCCACACTCGGACTCTGACTCTCAGGGAAACGTGGGGTGATCATGCATACAGTTTCTGATGGTAGATTGAGTGATGGCCGGCTGGCTCTCCCTGCCTACATGAACACTTGGGCCTCCGTGGAACCCTTGAATGCCGCACGACTTTGAACTTTTGAAAATACGGTCTCTTATGTTTGGTCTTATATAATGTGATCCGTACTCCTAGAATAATCTATAGCATGTTAGGCCCAAAGGATTTAGAGGCCGTGGGGTGGATTTTTGGGGTTGAGTTTAATGATATTATGGGAGTGGGGTTGCTCACGTTCCCGATGTTGATGTGGGTGGGCGACAGGCACTCTGCATTTTGGGGGGAGGCGGGCAGTTTCAGGCTCGCTATGCAGGGCGGTAGGGTGGGGGGGGGGGGGGTTCCCGGTTGGGAAGGGAGGGGGGTTTGCTTCTCAAGGTTCTTTTGTTCGTTGCATTGGTTCATCATATCTATTGGCGTATTGGTAACTGGCAGGTCCCAACACGTTGCATTGTAGGCAGGGGCGGTGGAAAATGCCCTGAACGTATGGTTGCCCGGGGCAGAGCCTGGCGGGGGGTCCATTGAGGTCCTTCCTGGGTGGGTCCCTCTGGATCTATATTTCTTTCCTCACACGTGTCTGATGGCACCTGACACAGGACTTAGAGTCGCCACTTGGAACGTGAATGGATTGGGGGACAAAATCAAACGGGGAATTGTTTTACGATATGTTAAAAGGCAAGACCTGGATTTGGTAATGTTGCAGGAGACCCATCTAGTCGGGAACACGTGCATGGCCCTCAACAGGAAGGGATACACAATGGTGGTACATTCTGGATTTTCATCGGGCTCCAGGGGAGTGGGGGTCCTTCTCCGTAGGGGTTGCCCATTCATCACAAACCATACATGGACCGATAATCTTGGTAGGTTTTCAGCTGTTACAGGCACGTGGGAAGGGCGTACCCTAAATATAGTCTCTGTCTATGCCCCCCAGGACTACAACAATTGACACTACGAGACGTAGGGAAGCTCTTAATGGAACTACCCATGGGGACTTTAATACTGGGAGGAGATCTCAATTTAACCATGAACGGTACCAGGGACCGACTCCCACCCAGGGATGACCCCGCACGGGGCTCGCAGCTTCAAGAGTTTGCCAACGCCCTGGGTTTGGTGGACATTTGGAGGTGGCTGAACCCCACACACACCCACTTCACCTTTCAATCGGGAGCACATGGCAGTCAATCCCGCATTGACTATATGTTCACCCATGCCCAAGACATACACCAATTCAGTGAGGCCCGTTGTTTGGCACGAGGGTTCTCCGATCACTCACCCCTATTGACGACGTTTGGTCAGTTACGGTCCAGGCAACCTGGCTATATCAAGATACAGCCATGGGCGCTCAAAATACCTCACATTCAGGAGACCCTTTTGAAGGAAACTGACTACTTTTTCGAAGAGAACGTGGGGTCCGTGCCCTCGGCAGTGACACTCTGGGGAGCGTTTGGCGCAGTGATTAAGGGTAGGGCACTATCCTGGACAGTGGGACACCGAGCTGAGCGCTCCCGCAGGGTGACCGAAACAGAGATACTGGCCCTGGAGGCGACCCTCTCGCGGGCCCCTGATCCCGACACACAGCACACTCTTAACATCAAGCGACAAGATTACAGACAGCTCCTAATGGAGGAAGCCACGATGCGCTCTTTGTCTACCAGACATCTAATGTATGAGCAGGGTGAGCGTACAGGCAAACTCCTAGCGTGGTTGGAGCGTATAGAGCAGGCGACACGTTGGGTCCAAGCTATAGCTGGTCCTGATGGGGAGCTTACCACGGATCCTCAACATATAGCACATCTGTTTGCCTCTTATTTTGAAGACGTCTATAGGGTCCCCGATGCTTCTCAGGCTCCGTTGTCTGCTGATTTACTTGCCACAATTGGAATGTCGGGCCTATCCCCGCAAGATAGGGAAGCCTTGGAAGCAGACATTACCGTGACGGAGATCCAAAAAGCCATAAAGGGGGTACGCTCTGGCAAAGCAATGGGCCCCAACGGACTCCCAATTGAACTTTTTAAACCCATGTCCGCAAAAATAGCGCCCCATCTTTTGGGTCTCTATAACGAATGCTACCAGAAAGGACTCCTTCCGGCAGATATTCGAACCGCAGCCATAGTGGTAGTTCATAAGCCGAACAAACCGGCGGAAGAATGTAAATCGTACCGCCCAATATCCCTATTCACAGTAGAAGCCAAAATCCTGGCCAAGCTCCTGGCTAATCGGCTCCTCCCTTACATCGCTGAGTTAATCCACCCAGACCAATCCGGCTTTATGCCGGGCAGGAATACGTCCAGGAACCTACGGCGAGTACACGGGGCCCTGGGGAGAATAAGCACTATAGAAGAGGAAGCAATTCTGTTGTCCCTTGATGCCACCATGGCATTCGATACTATTGAATGGGACTTCCTCTTTGCTGTTTTGAATCGGGTAGGATTCGTCCCCCGGCTGATTGGCTGGATCAAACTACTATACACACAACCCACTGCATACGTCACAGTCAACAATCACCGCTCTGGCATTTTTCCCTCCATCGGGGCACGAGACAAGGCTGTCCGCTGTCTCCGCTCCTTTTGCCCTGGTATTGGAGCCACTCGCAGTTTGGATCAGGGGAGATCCGGTGATACGTGGCTTCAAATGGACACACGATCACGAAGATCGAATTTCCCTATACGCGGACGATATCCTTCTCTACTTTGCCTCTCCAGCGCGTTCGCTGAGAAGAGTACTGCACATTTTTCACATTTTTGGAGCGCACTCGGGGTACCGGATAAATTGGTCCAAATCCCAGATGTATGCATTGTGGGGCGAGCCCCCACCCAGTCCGAGGGGATACGAAATACCAGGTGCCACTCATGGCTTTCGATATTTGGGTGTATTTGTAACCGCAGATGCTCAGCTCTTTTTCGAGCGGAATCTAGTGGTGCCTCTTCAACGGCTAAAGTCAGACGCCCGACACTGGCGTTCTCTACCTCTCACTCTTTTGGGACTTGCGTCCCTATTTAAGATGCTAGCGCTCCCTCGTTTCCTCTATGCACTTCAGAACGCCCCATACCCAATCCCAGACTCGTACTTTGCCCAAATCGACACTGTGTTGCGTGGGCTACTTTGGGAAGACCGTCCGCCTCGAATTGCTATGAATAAACTGACCATGGGATGGTACGACGGAGGGATAGGTTTGCCTGATATTCGGCTGTACTACCAGGCATCCCAATTGACGGCAATTAACAGCTGGGTATTTGGCCCGCATGATGATCCCAACTTCCGCACCGACCATTGGCTCATGGGACGAGGGGGCTATAACCGGGCGCTATATACCAATCCCCGCAAACTCCACTTGACGGGCCCCACGGCCCGCACGGTTGAAATATGGCACAGAACCACGAGGAGACTGGGGTGGCATAATCGGCTCACGAAAGCAACGCCGCTATGGGAACCAGATATGCTGGGCCGCCTCAGTCAATGTCCCGGATTCGATAAGTGGGACATTATCGGGATCTCCACCATAGGGGACATGTAGGTGAAGGGGAAACTAGCCACCTTCTCAGACCTCCAGACTAAGTACCAACTGGAGCCCTCGGAGACATTTAGATATCTCCAAATCAGACACGCCATTTCCGCGGCCTTGGCTGGGGGGACTCCTCTCCCTGATTCTTCCCCACTGGAGGATCGATTGATAGCGGATCCAATGGAGCACAAGGCTATATCCTTAACATATAAAAAATTGGTAAATAATCGCACTGACCCCATGCATAAAACACGTACTAAATGGGAATCCGATCTGGGGGCTATAGAAGAGGAAGATTGGAGAGACGCTCTCGCCTCTCCCAGAGAGGTAGCAATCCCCATGCGTCTGCGCCTTATACAACTCAAGGTACTCCACAGGGTATATTTTGACGCTACGTTATTGTTCCGACTTAAGAGACGACCAGATCCGCTATGTCTTCGACACTGCAACCAAATTGGCACCTTCATGCACATATTATGGGAATGTCCACGCATACAACACTATTGGGACAGGGTGACACGCCAACTGTCTAGGGCATGTAGCAAACCCCTGAGTCCCTCTCCCAAGCTTTGTCTCCTTAACATATGGGAAGCTACCGACCTTTCCCAGATGGATCAGGCGTGGGCGGCAATGGGATGGCTGATTGCAAAGCGTAACATAGCGCAGAAGTGGGGTCAGGACGCCAGCCCGAGGGTAACGGACTGGGCAAAGGACATGGACGGGGAAATGATAGCTGAGAAAACTGTTTTTAAGGGAAGGGGCTGCCCCAGGAAATGGGACCATAAATGGGGAAAGTGGAACAAATACCGCGGGGACATCTGCATCTCCCCTGCGGTGGAGATGCGGCGGGAGAGACAAGACCTAATGACCCGCATCGTGGTAGATGATGAGCCCCCTCCATTGGTGGTATAGGTGTAGACCGGGGCTTGACCCCAATGAGCATTCCACTATGTTGAGTGGGACCCTTATCCAGTTGAGGGTGTTGGGTTCCCTTGAGGGCCCCCCGGGGGTGGGATACGGGTATAGAGTCGGGCACACTGTATATGCTCTCTCGATGCCGGAGTTTTGTTTTCTGCAATGGCCAAGTCACTATGTCTGTACTGTAAATGAACCAATGCACTTTTCTTCTTATAATAAAAACAGTTTAAAAAAAAAAAAAAAGAAGGTGCCTTGAGATTGGGTAGTAGGGGGATTGCCTTTCCCAGAACTTTGGAGATATTATGAGGCTTCAGATCAATGGACGCTCTAACTATCGACTGCAAGAGAGACATACAATAAATGGAAGTAAAAGCATGTATTTTAAATGATTATGTGATGTAAAAAATAAGTTGTAAAAGCAAGTCGTTGAAAATGAACCATAGTAAATGTAACATACCTTTAAATGGGTACATATGGACTAGGTATTGAAGGGACCTCTGGGATCTCCTATCAATCTCTAAACATTAGAGATATCGAAATGCATAGCTTAGCTCCATCACACGTACCCTCTTGCGGACCTGGGACCTCACAATAACCAAACTGGCACTGTCCGAAATTTTGGTGGGCCATATGCTACTTCATGTGAAACCGCTTATAGCATCCTCCTTTGAAGGGACTTGTTTCCCACCCCCCTCACAAGATGGTTTTACAAGTTATAGGAGGTCACTGAAATGGGAAACTATTGATGCAATTTGACGAGTAAGGACATTTGTTTCCAGTCCTTTTAATACTCACCAAATGACCATCTTTTCAAGTTAGACACTGTACATTTTCGACCTATCTGATTAAGAGTGGATTGGAGAGTCAGAAGTCTTAGATCTAGAAAAATTCAGTTTTTTTGGGTGTAAACAGGTTGCCCTATTCATCTTTGTTTTTAAAGTGATTATTACATGACAATCATGTGGGCAGGGATGGAACGGGCTAGTTGGGGTTGTTATTTACATAAGACACAAACGGAGGGGACGATTAAGTGGGGTTGAACTGATAACTCGCTTTCCCTTTTACCTACAATCAATGGATGCTAGTGGTATTCTGCCAAGAGGCATTTCTACTAAGTTTAGATGATATCTAAAAATGTGTACTTTCAATATAACGCTTAAAACTATAAGTTATGGTGAGGACAAAACATGAGCAAATACATCCACTTTACAGCCACAAGACTTAAAAACTCATTCTCTGACTATCTGGACAAGACTACAAGTCTGCTTGCATCCTTTCATTAAAGGTCACCAATAAGTACTCAGGAATCATCAAGAGGCCAAATGATCCACAAAAGCAGCAATTTATTAGCCTAAATTAAATATCTATGCCTTCTTTTTTGTGATTTGCTTCAGAAATGAAACCTCTCGATAAGGGGATGCAGACAGAGCAAACATGATTAAGTTGGGACTTTCTTTCATTTAATGTTGTGACTGTGAACACACTGACATAAAACTTAACCAAAATAAAATAAAAATTAATAATGTCAGACTTACCTCTCCTTGGAAGATATCATAGAGATCAGGTAATTGTTCCATGGTCAAGGGACCTCACACCTTATGGGTCTTGTGAAAGACTGACAAAGAGTGACGACACTATCCAATTACTTCACCAAGCAAGAATGTGACTCCCTGGTTGCTACTAAACAAGCCTCTCTAATCGCCAGAAAAGTTCACTGTAACAAAGCATAAACAAATGTGTTAAATGTTTTTTTGAAAGTGTAAAAAAGGAAACACTTTCACAAAGTTGTAAATATGCAAGGAACTCATACACAGAAACTAGAATGGGAGTGTCTATACACAAACACACACACATAGGTCATAGGCCGAGTTGTTTGTAATTGTCAGCAGAACCAAGAGTTTGCAATATAAGAACATGTTACCCAGTGAGTATTTTTGCACTGCAAGTGTTTTGGGGGTAGGGGGCGGGAGGGGGGTTTGCTTGAAAAAGCTATTTTCATTCAACTGCAGACCCCAATGGTCCTGGACTGGATTAGAATGTTTATGTTTTGTTTATCTTTCACACGTAAAGTTTTGATATGACAATGGACAATTGAGCAGTCCTTTGATTTTTTGCGAATCTGAGGCTGCAGTGTTTACTGAGTAATTATGAATTTCTGGCATTTGCCACATATTTTGTATTAATAAAGTCCCACTCAAGTGGAGGCCTTCATGTACACACAATTTAAATATTCATGGTTTCCCTTTACAAATATTCGAAAGCAGTACACATCTCCTCCACACAGAGCATACATAAAAAAAAAGATTCACTAGCAGGTGTGATCTTACTAGGATGCTTCCCACTGCTAGTTGGGGAATGATGAAACGTGCTACACTAGTTGTGTGAGGATTCATCTTCCTGCTGGGAACAACTTTTCCAGACCATGCATAATATGGTTAGCCGATCCTAAGCAGACTTTATTTTTTATGTAACGTAGTTTACTTTTGTGATGATGTCCATTCTGCCTCTCGTTGTGCAGATATTCCTCTATCTGTCCCGGTGGCTTTTTTTCCACATCATAGAAGCTCAGCTGCGGGAGTTGTGTTGATGTTGACTAGGTTTAAATCTGTGATATAAACATCTATAATTATATTTGTTTTTCAGATCACTGATCAAATAGCTGTTCCACATTTTTAATTTGGAATCTGAATTGGTTAGGTTCTGCTCTCTTTTCCATCATTGCAAACGATCTTGGCCTTTCCTGCGATGCCACGGTGCTCAAAATATTGGCTACACACTCAACTTTGGGTCCTGAACAGATGCTACAATTGATGAATCACATCTGTGAGTGAGAATCTTTATTCTGCCACCAACATAATCAAATTAAGATAGCCCTGAAAGGGGCAATAAAGATAAAATAGCTGAGAACCAGATCATCACCATGGGCCTGACAGGCACAAATGAATGCCGTATCTTTCTGGGAAAAAAACCAAATTTAGAATGCACCAGAGTCTTTTTAGCATAGAAGTATATCTGTGAAAAGTTACAGATGCCAGGTTTATCGCAATTCGAGAAAAGGAAACTGATCTAAAAAATGTGATCTTCACATCCCAAATAATTTATAAAACTGAATAAATTACATTAACGCAAAAAAAATAAGTTCAAAAGACATCCTGAAATGTAGCCATGAAAATACCTACCCACATGTAAAAGATGTGCGTTAAACCCAATCAAAACCTACTAACTCTAAAGTTTGCAGTAATAAACATGGAATTACTCCACAAAACAGGACCTTCACCAGCAGAAGTAGCAGTAATGAGATACCAAATACCTCAAGTAACTGTAACTATAGAGATCGACACTGGCCCAACTATGACCAGTTCCGTGTCCATTATAACAGTAATGGCAGAAGTCTATTTTTAGGGCGAGGCAAGGGAAAAGGCAGAGGTGAATCTGAGGTTAAACATCAGAATCAAGATTAACACTGGATTCACCAAGGATCATGAGAAGCAGGGACAAGGTCCAATTCAGCATACCTACCTACATGATCTAGTGGTCAACTTATCAGGCATTACTCTAACAGAACAGGACATGAAATTACTTAATAAAGATTTTGGGTTTGTTACCAACACATCATTATAATCCATTAAACAAAAGTAAAGAACTTAATTAATTTTCACAAATATTACGTTTCGTTTCTTTTTTGGTAATCAGAATGAAAAACAGGAAGACAAAGAGACATGGGATTCAAGCAAATATCTACTTATTACCTCCACCGCACATATTATTCCCTCTGAGGTCCAGACTTTTTAATAATCTGTCTTCGGTGATTTGGAAATAATAGAGTTATCCACTAAGTTTTTATAATACTTCAAAAGCAGAAAAGGGGACAATAAAGACACAAGAATGGATCTGGGGCCTCATGTACAGAGAGTTTTAATTGTCGCAAACCCTCAGATTCAGTAAATGTGAGGTTATGCAACCGCTAAAACATTTTCTCCACCCAAGACACCCAAAATTGAATAGTGTCTTTAGAGGAAGTGGGGTAAAGTGCAATTTGAGGAACAAAAAGGAAAGCAAAGTTCCTAGTGGCCACAGGTCCGTGGACTCCCCATTTTGAAATCCTCCCAAAGATGCACAGGTGCCTTTGTCCTTCTCCAGGGAGACGCATCTCATCAAGGGTAGTATCCACTGTTGAACCATCATTTGTGAGGTTTTTCAACATCCACAACTATGTAAAATGCCAACGTTCTTATGAGACACAAAAAGCCGTACATTTATTGGACTCATATCTACAGAACTCTGAGACAAACACCTTTATCTGTCTAGTTGTTAAATCGTTGTACAATCTGTACCTCACAACAGGAAACATTAGAGACTGTAAAAAAACATACTTTGGGGCACGGAGTTGTCATAGCGATTATCCTTTGTTATGGAAAGTGAGGAACTAGCACATCTAAAAATCATTTCTGAATGTGAGGGACAACTGTATTAGTAGTTTGCATGAACTTCAATGGGTGCTACCTTCACGCCTAGCCTGGTGAATCAGTATGTAGAAAAGGATGAACAGTGATTTACTTTCATGGACACAAATCCCTTTCTACAACACCTCTAACTATGAAATTGCAATATTGACAATATCTCCATTATAGCGAAAGGAACTGAGAAGAAGGCAACAATCTTACTAAAAACAATTAATAAGTAGAACAGGTTTCTGAAGTTCCCTGTGAACTGGGATGAGATTGTCTTTTCCTATCTAGTAATAGGGTACACAAAATAACTGACAGACACCAGGGTCCACATGAAACCTACAGACAGAAACTCTCTGTAACACAATGACAGCCACTATACTAAAGGGTTGGAGATAACTTACTCTATGGCAAATCAGAATTAGGAGGAACTACACTGATGTACAAAGATACAACAAATAATCTCTGACCTTGAGTGAAAAACTGTCTACAAGATAATATTTTTTTTAAAAACATTTAAAACAATCCAGGGAACAGGGTCAAAAAAATTATCTGAAAGCCCTTTTAAAAACTATTCCTAAACTTAACGGAGGGAACAGTGTGTGTCATCACATACACACATATTTCAAACAAGCTCAGGAAGACCATAAAACATTATAAACTACTGAGGGTCTCCAGAAATCTACCTGCCGTCTCGCTATGGCGAGTCAGGTTTAATTAGGGCGAGCTGTTTTTAAGACCTACTGGCTTGGTCCAGCAGAGCCCTCAAACTGGCAAAAAACAGGTGCTCTGCTCATTCAGAAAGTGAATGAGCAATAAAGACGTCTTTAAATCTTGTTTTTATCTTGTCATATTTCCTGTGCGATCAAAAACAGAGGTCAAATGTCAGCTTATAACTTCTTACTAATTGAGGCTTATTTAATGCTGGAGATTGCAGTTTACAAAGTCCTCTAACTTTGTAGTCAGAGAAAGAAAAGTAAAGTGAACTATTGTACAATTGTGCTGGGGTACAGGCAGTGTGAAACGAAGGTTGTAGGATGTCGGTTTCTTTTCTAACACAACATTTAAATAGCTAGTAATTAAACTGTACAAATATTTCAAAATATATTTCAATAGTTATGAAAGCACTTTTTTGTAATTCTAAAGCGTGATGGAAACATAGATTTTAATAGGATCAAAACACTTTACTTGATGATGTGCAAGTGATAAATATTAGCTGAAACCTGATTTTCACACCTTATTATTTGTATACTACATAGATTTTTTAATAAAACTGCATGTCAGTGGGAAGGTTTGTGGCCATTTCAATGGAAATGTGCTGTCTGTAAATGACAGTGCACTACCATGACATGTTTTAGTAATATAGTTACTCAAGTGAAAATGTTTAATCATGAACTGAGAAACATTCTTGCACTCGCCTTGATGACAATGCTATTAGTAAACTAAGAGGCAAGTCAAGGGCCATGTGCACCTTATATGTGGACTAGATTTTTATTAAAAGTACAGCAAAGGTTTAGTCCATTAAATCAAACAAAAGAGTTTTTGCACAGCAGACATGCTGAACTCACATATTTGAAGGTGCTCTCATATATGTGACAATGAAGAAAAAGGCGTCTAAGTGAAATAAAATATTTGCCTTGGTTCACACAATTTGAGACCAGTTTATGGGTCATGAGCATTACAGTTAGATTGAGCGGATTATTCGAGTCAGTAGACCGGCATGTCTGGTAACATTTTTTATGAATTTTTCATGCCGGCACTAAATACTAACCAAGGAAACTACCCGATTCCACAGTTTACCTTTAGAAGGAGTAGAAGGAGCCCAATGTGTACATGTACCATAGGCATGTGGGAAAAGGTCACCCAAACAATCTAAATCTATTGACTTAAGCTTGTTCTGTCAACGAGAACAGAGAAAGTACTCAACTAAACTCAGACCATGTGACAATCTTAGATATGTGGCCTACACTACTCAAAGTTATGCATGGTAGAACATAAGAGCAGTTTAAGATGCAAGAAAGTCACAACAAAGTTAGTCACACACTTCTCAAAAGCACAACAGGTCCCAAGAACTTCACATTGTTGGTCACCGAATGATTGCATCAACAGGGTGAGAATGACACTTGAGTAACTTCCTTACAGCATCATGGGGGATTTGCTTAAAAAACACAAACAATAGACTGAAAAATAAACAGGAGGAGTTTGAGGTCTCTTCTTTTCTAGGTAGATAACACGCTGGAGACTTCTGCAAGTTCTCAGTTATTCTGATTGCTTTATTAACAAGCATTTGCAAAGTCAACAGGTATAGCGTACGCGAGTGGAGTGGGATTAATTGGAGTGGGGTTTTGATTTGATGAGTTTTATATAGCGCTGGCTAGACCCGGAGGTATCAGAGCGCTTTACATAAGAAACAGCGAGTTGCAAGTTACAAAAATATAGCATAAGTTACACAGTGAGTACATATTAAAAACAAGAGGTGCTAGCGAATAGCACGATAGGGACACATAATAAAGACAAAATAATACAGTAGTATGAAATATTAGAGTGAGGCGTAGTAGAGAGCGAAACAGCATGAAGGGTAAAGGAGGAAGGGGGAAAAATAAGTGGGGGAAAGGGGAGCAGATCCCGACAGGTAAGTGACAGAAAAAAAAAACAGACCGGCAATCGGATCAATAGTCACAACAGCCCAAGAAATAGGTGAGAGGGATGAATAGGTGAGAGGGGTGTAGGGAATCAAAGGGGGAGAAAAGAGTTAAAGCAGTCCAGCGAAGAAGAGAAACGTTCAGGTCGTGAAGATGGAGTCCAGTGGGAGAGAGGAGTGGACAAATAAAGGTCAACAAGATGGAGGATTTAGGTCACGGGCATCATCGGAACCCATTCGAAATGGCGGGAACATGCAAAATTTAAGCCCAAAAACCAAAAGAGCTGGAAGTCCACAGGGAGGAGATAGCAGCGGAGAAAAACGACGAGAACTATGTCCAATGTCCGGCTGGGTAGGTGGAGGCCATAGCGGTGAGCGGGAGCCAATCTCCCCTATAGCTGTCGAAGCAGCTCCACCGGAAATCGGCCATGTTGCTCGGGCTCCGCCGGGTTAGAATGAAGATCATGATGTGTCTGAGAGGTCTCAGGACCAGTCATGGGGGAATGGAGATGATGAGGATGGCAATATAGGATCGGAGATGGAGCTTGTCGGCCATCTTAAAGTCAGGTAAGTTGAGTCTGTAGAACTCCGTGACTCTGCAGCTGGACATGCCTCCAGTACTGTGATTCTTTAACTCTGCCATGCCTTTATCAATATCGTGACCCCCTCAACTTATGGGTCATCCTCCCTCTCCGTGATGTTACCTTGGTGGGTGCCATTTTGGGGTCAGGCTCGTCGAATCCGTGTTAGCAACGTTTTTATGGGGGTATTAATTCAGGCGACATCCGGTCCCCAAAACTACCTATTGTGATCTCCACAGGCTATTCTTCACTCACTCACTGACCGCCTCAGAAGTGCGTCTGCTGTGGCGTGCAGGACCTGCGAGTCACTGGGGCGGTCTCCCGTGGGCTCCCTGTAAACTCACTAGAGCGGTCGCCATCTTAGGGTCAGGCAGAGTTGAGAACAGGAGCGAGCATCTGAACAAGTAGGGCACACAGAGATCGAAATAGAAGAGTGTCTCGTATGTTGCTTGCCTGTTGAGAATTGTGTTGAATTCAGTCCAAAATCCGTGCACGAGGAGGGAAGCCGGAGCTGCCGATAAACAGCAAGCGCCGCTGAGGAGCACTCCGCCATCTTGTGCTCGGCAAGCGCGTATCTGACCCGGAAAATTCAAGGCTGATGGTCATCGGAGCCCCTTACTGCCAATATCGGACATTAGGGGACCCAGGGTCATCAGCAGTGCCCCCGCTCACCGTCTATTTTCCCGCGGTGAGTGACAGCAAACAGTGAAGATCTCTTGCATTCAGCGCCACATTCTCTCCTCAAGGAGCGCATCAATAGCCGCCATCTCCGCTCTGATCTTCTGCTCTGAGAGTGGCTAGGCGAGGCCCGCCGGGGGTTTCTGAGACCCGCGCGCCCTCACCGTGTGTAGTATGGGGAGGTGCCGGGGTGTCTGCGGCCGCAGGCGGTGGGTTAGTTCCGGCAGCAGTGATGGCGCAGCTCCGCTGACGCTATCTGCGGCTCTTCATTCTTCTCTTAGGGTCATCACCGGCGGGGACGGAAGCTAAGCGGCACTGTAGAATCGCGGTGTTGCAACCAACCGATCTCCAGGGGTGGTGGAGTCGAGATGGGCCGTTTTCTGGGATATTTCGCCAAAAAGGCGATCCCTAGCTCAGGAGCTCCCGGCCGGAGCTCCTTACTCGTCGGCCATCTTGGGCAGCAGGTAAGATACTATTTGTAGAAAGGGGGAGTGGTAAGAGAGTGGAGGAAACTGAAAGGTGGAACAAAGAGACCGGGAGAAAGTGGGCACAGAAAACGAATCAGGGAGAAAGCCGGTAAAAAAGGAGGGAGCAAGGAGAGCTAGCAAGAGAGAAGGCATGCTCCATGGTGTAGCCTCTTATAAGAGGCTTTTGCTTGCCACGGGCAGAGTGGTTTTCAGCATGGCAGAGCAAAGAGCACACAACATTTTCTCATTATAGGTTGCACTTTTATCCCAAAAATGAGGAACTTGGACAAATCTGTATTATTTCTATACAAGTATTGACATGTGGACACAGGACTGTGCACTTCACGGGTCACATCTCACCTTTTACTTCGACAGTGAAACGTATGGCTTGAGGCGAAAGTAAAGAGCAGGTGTGTGGCAGTTATTCACTTTTAATGATGTGACTAATGACAAAATGTGAATCTTCTTAATGATGTGGAAGATGGGAATGGAGAATGGAATGGGCTTTCAATGGCACAAATGTGGACTATTCAGTAGGCTGCGGTGTCACTGGAATGTGTCTAAGCTCACAAGGCCACCACTACGAGGTTTATAGATCAGAGGGTGTGATAGCAAAGTCAAGAGAACCCCTTTTTGAACCAGATCTTGAATGACATGAGTGAGCGAGCGTTGCTATTAACCCTCCGACTGATTTGATTGCTTCCCAGAGGGAATTCTGAAAAGAGTGTGGGCAAATCCATCCAGCTATCCACCCACCCATCCACTAAAGCTGGGGTTCATGGTGCTCATCATCAAGGTTGACGCGCAGAATAAAATAGACAGTGTGAGAACAACCAGTTGCTGGGTCTGCTAGATGAACCCGCCGGTCATTGCCAGTGTTTAAATATATCCAGACCCACTGGAATTATGCAATTTGTGCAGCCGCTGCGATCTTCGCAGATTTGTCGCGTGTGCCATATAATCAGGGCCACTGGAATGGTGGAGTAGATTGGGGTAGGGCAGATTGAAGTTCAGTGGAGTGAGGTGGATTGGGGTGGATCAAGGTAGATTGGAGTGGAGTGAAGTGGGGTGGAGTAGAGTGGAGTGGGGTAGATTTGAGTAGATTGGAGATTAGAGATGGATAGATTGGGGTGGAGTGGGGTAGATTGGCTTGGAATGGAGTGGGGTGGATTGGGGTAGATAGTAGTGGAGAGGGTAGACAGGACTGGGGTGAAGTGGGGTAGGTTGGTGTGGGATGGAGTGTGGTGGATTTGGGCAGACTGGAGTAGAGTACGGTAATTTGGGGTGCATTGTGGTGGACTGGAGTGGGGTGAATTGGAGTGGAGTGGGGTAGATTGGGGTAGGGTGGAATGGGGTAGATTGGGTAGGGTGGAGTAGATTGGAGTGCAGTGAGGTAGAGTGGAGTGGAATAGATTGGGTGGAGTGTGGTGGATTGGGGTAGACTGGAGTGGGGTAGACTGGAGTAGAGTGGAGTAAATTGGGGTGAATTGGAGTGGGGTGGATTGGGGTAGACTAGAGTGGAGTGGAGTTGGGTAGACCGGAATGGGGTAGATTGGAGTAGGGATCATTTGTGGTGGAGAGGGAGAGATTGGAGTGGGGTAGACTGGAGTACATCGTGGTGAATTGGAGTGTGGTAAATTGGGGTGGAGTGGAGTGGGGTAGATAGGGCTGGAGTGGGATGGATTGGGGTGGCGTGGAGTGCAGTGGGTTAGATTGAGGTGCAGTGGAGTGGAATAGATTGGGGTGGACTAGAGTGGGATAGATTGGGTTTGAAAGGAGTGGGGTAGATTGGAATTGAGTTGGGTAGATTGCAGTGGGTTAGACTGGACTGGAGTAGGATAGATTGGAGTGGAGTCAAGTGGGGTAGATCGGAGTGGAGTGGGGTAGACTGGAGAGGATTGAGGTAGATTGGAGGAGTGGGGTAGATGAAAGTGGGGTAGATTTGGGGTGGAGTGGGGTATACTGGAGTGGAGTAAATTGGAGTGGAGTAAATTGGGGTAAAGTGGAGTGGGGTAGATTGGGGTGGAGTGGGATGGATTGGGGTAGATTGGAGTGTTTTAGTGGGGTAGACTGGGGCAGAGTGGAATTGAGTTGGGTTAAATTGGAGTGGAGTGTGTGGATTGGGGTAGAGCGGAGTGGGGCAGATTGGAGTGGTGTAGATTGGGCTTGATTGGAGTAGGGTAGATTGGAGTGGAGTGGGGTGCAGTGGGGTATATTGGAATGGAGCATTGCTGTGGCCGTTCTAAGTGCATATGAATATAGGGCGCCTGAAAGAGCTTTCGATGGAACACAGATGAGAATGTGGACTTAGGCACACATTTTAAGAAGGAATGGAGTAGTTGCTAAGCTGCACAAAACTGAAGCACTTTAAACAGACAAATACTTTGTATGCACAAAGATGAGGTGGAATACATAAGCGACCATGGTCACAGGTTTTAGGGAGAAATAGATTAACTGCAGCACTGCCCAACATTGAGACGCTTTAAAAAGCCACATACTTTGGGGCCGATTCCGATCTCGGTCGGAGGCGCACCCAATAGCATTCGGTCGGGAAAAAAGCCATGCGAAAGCCTGTTTCCCGACCGATCCGTACAGCACACCGAACGAGTAAGTACGATGCGCACAACAGCAAAGAATCCGGCCGAGCCGTACTCACCCAAACCAGGTCCTGTTCCCCGACCGAGGCGAATCCGGAAACGCCGAATCGAGTCGCACGGAAGGAAAAATGCTGCTCCGTCCGGCCGAACGAGTACGATGCGCTTTCCGTACGCGCCGAACCCGTCGCTACGCACGGCACGTCAAAGCATCCGGGAGAGGCGCACATAAGCTCCGAATCACGCCACAACACGATCCACGGCTCCGAGACGAACACGCCAGCGACGAGGATGAGGCGAAGCGACGAGGACGAGGCGAAGCGACGACGCGAAGCGACGAGGATGACGCGAAGCAACGAGAAGGACGAACGACACGAACCAACCATGAATCCCTTCGTCCCGATCATACCAATATTCTACATTTACTACCGGAACAGGCACGGACGCGTACAGCGCAGAAGGTAAGCCAGACACCAACCACAAAACACATACAACACGTACACGACACATCACACACACACAGAGGGATGCAGAATATACTTACACCAGCAACAGCAGCACCATAGGGGCGGGATGCCCATCACCAATGCCACATATGCACACAGGGGCCTGAATGCGCACCACCACCCCTACCCAGGGGGCTGGATGCCTACCACTACTACCACCCTCACCCAGGGGGGCTGGATGCCTACCACTACTACCACCCTCACCCAGGGGGCTGGATGCCTACCACTACTACCACCCTCACCCAGGGGGGCTGGATGCCTACCACTACTACCACCCTCACCCAGGGGGCTGGATGCCTACCACTACTACCACCCTTAGCCAGGGGTGCTGGATGCCTACCACTACTACCACCCTCACCCAGGGGGCTGGATGCCTACCACTACTACCACCCTTAGCCAGGGGGCTGGATGCCTACCACTACTACCACCCTCACCATGGGGGGCTGGATGCCTACCACTACTACCACCCTTAGCCAGGGGTGCTGGATGCCTACCACTACTACCACCCTCACCCAGGGGTGCTGGATGCCTCCCACCACCCTTAGCCAGGGGGGCTGGATGCCTACCACTACTACCACCCTCACCCAGGGGGCTGGATGCCTACCACCACCCTTAGCCAGGGGGGCTGGATGCTCTACCACTACTACCACCCTCACCCAGGGGGCTGGATGCCTACCACTACTACCACCCTTAGCCAGGGGGGCTGGATGCCTACCACTACTACCACCCTCACCCAGGGGGCTGGATGCCTACCACTACTACCACCCTCACCCAGGGGGGCTGGATGCCTACCACTACTACCACCCTTAGCCAGGGGGTGCTGGATGCCTACCACTACTACCACCCTCACCCAGGGGGGCTGGATGCCTACCACTACTACCACCCTTAGCCAGGGGGCTGGATGCCTACCACTACTACCACCCTCACCATGGGGGCTGGATGCCTACCACTACTACCACCCTTAGCCAGGGGGTGCTGGATGCCTACCACTACTACCACCCTCACCCAGGGGGTGCTGGATGCCTCCCACCACCCTTAGCCAGGGGGGCTGGATGCCTACCACTACTACCACCCTCACCCAGGGGGGCTGGATGCCTACCACCACCCTTAGCCAGGGGGCTGGATGCCTACCACTACTACCACCCTTAGCCAGGGGGCTGGATGCCTACCACTACTACCACCCTCACCCAGGGGGGCTGGATGCCTACCACTACTACCACCCTCACCCAGGGGGGGCTGGATGCCTATCACTACTACCACCCTTAGCCAGGGGGTGCTGGATGCCTACCACTACTACCACCCTCACCCAGGGGGGGCTGGATGCCTACCACTACTACCACCCTTAGCCAGGGGGCTGGATGCCTACCACTACTACCACCCTTAGCCAGGGGGGCTGGATGCCTACCACTACTACCACCCTTAGCCAGGGGTGCTGGATGCCTACCACTACTACCACCCTCACCCAGGGGTGCTGGATGCCTACCACCACCCTTAGCCAGGGGGTCTGGATGCCTACCACTACTACCACCCTCACCCAGGGGGCTGGATGCCTACCACCACCCTTAGCCAGGGGGGCTGGATGCCTACCACTACTACCACCCTCACCCAGGGGGGGCTGGATGCCTACCACCACCCTTAGCCAGGGGGGGCTGGATGCCTACCACTACTACCACCCTCACCCAGGGGGTGCTGGATGCCTACCACTACTACCACCCTCACCCCGGGGGTGCTGGATGCCTACCACCACCCTTAGCCAGGGTGGGCTGGATGCCTACCACTACTACCACCCTCACCCAGGGGGCTGGATGCTCTACCACCACCCTTAGCCAGGGGGCTGGATGCCTACCACTACTACCACCCTCACCCAGGGGGGCTGGATGCCTACCACTACTACCACCCTCACCCAGGGGGGCTGGATGCCTACCACTACTACCACCCTTAGCCAGGGGGCTGGATGCCTACCACTACTACCACCCTCACCCAGGGGGGCTGGATGCCTACCACCACCCTTAGCCTGGGGGGCTGGATGCCTAACACTACTACCACCCTCACCCAGGGGGCTGGATGCCTACCACCACCCTTAGCCAGGGGGCTGGATGCCTACCACCACCCTTAGCCAGGGGGCTGGATGCCTACCACCACCCTTAGCCAGGGGGGCTGGATGCCTACCACTACTACCACCCTCACCCAGGGGGGCTGGATGCCTACCACCACCCTTAGCCAGGGGGCTGGATGCCTACCACTACTACCACCCTCACCCAGGGGGCTGGATGCCTACCACCACCCTTAGCCAGGGGGGCTGGATGCCTACCACTACTACCACCCACACCCAGGGGGTGCTGGATGCCTACCACTACTACCACCCTCACCCAGGGGGCTGGATGCCTACCACTACTACCACCCTCACCCAGGGGGCTGGATGCCTACCACTACTACCACCCTTAGCCAGGGGGCTGGATGCCTACCACTACTACCATCCTTAGCCAGGGGGCTGGATGCCTACCACTACTACCACAAACACCCAGGGGGCTGGATGCCTACCACCACCCTTAGCCAGGGGGACTGGATGCCTACCACTACTACCACCCTCACCCAGGGGGCTGGATGCCTACCACCACCCTTAGCCAGGGGGGCTGGATGCCTACCACTACTACCACCCTCACCCAGGGGGCTGGATGCCTACCACTACTACCACCCCCACTCATAGGATGGACAATGCATGACACAACCAGCACACCACAACCTAGGGAATGCAAGAAGAAGACATCCCCCAACACCATGACAAGCGTGTGTAGACTGTGTCAAATGCCTACAACACCAAACATGACTTTGAACATACAATGTGACCCCTAGCACATGTGCCACACATATATGTGTGTGGCACCCACAATGCAAGCAGGCCATGACCATTGTGGCAATGGGGTCCAAACCCCCATCATCACAGTGACCAAAAGGTAAGTGTGGGGGCCATAGCTGAAGCACATTTTGAACATTGTGGCAATGGGGTCCAAACCCCCATCATCACAGTGACCAAAATGTATGTGTGGGGTCCATAGCTGAAGCACATTTTGAACATTGTGGCAATGGGGTCTAAACCCCCATCATCACAGTGACCAAAAGGTAAGTGTGGGGTCCATAGCTGAAGCACATTTTGAACATTGTGGCAATGGGGTCCAAACCCCCATCATCACAGTGACCAAAATGTAAGTGTGGGGTCCATAGCTGAAGCACACTTTGAACATTGTGGCAATGGGGTCCAAACCCCCATCATCACAGTGACCAAAAGGTAAGTGTTGACAAAGAAAGAGGTGCAACTGCCAAACTGCATGGATGATTCCTGGTCACAGAACAACAAACACATCAGTGGCAAAGTAGTGTATGTGTCCCATTGCAACATAAATTGGGGGAGCCAAATACTGCAGTGCAAATAAGACATACCTTTGGCCATGTGCAGACAAACAACACCCATGGGGGCTGACACCGTCAACAATCATCAATGACACAATGACAGAAGTGACCATCAGAATGCAGACCCACATATTTGCACCAATGGGCACACACATGCATATACCCTGTGGAGACTGCAGATGTGAGGTGAACAGATACCATACCATGGCAGCAATGGGACACACAAACCATGATCATTGTGCTGACCGATGACCTAGGAGTCCCAGGGACAGCAGGGGAAACCCACCAAACTACATACAGCCAATGGCACACCCAAGATATGCCAATGCAGTAGTGCAGAAGCACAAACACAAACAGGCAGACCCACACTGCACATCATACACAACAGGTGAGGGGGGAGGGGGGGGTGCCAGTGTCCCCAGGCAACCACACAACACATGAGGAGACCTGAATACCAATCATACAGATGTGCATACAGTGCCACACAAAGGTAACTCATGGATCCAAATCCCCTATGTGGGCAAGCAGGCATTGTCAGATGAGAGGGAGCACAAATCACACATGTCACACAGGCACGTAGGGACAGCAACTGACACAGCAAGACACAGACACACCACAGCACCACCCCCAGGGCCCCCACAATGTGGTGACCCTGGGCTGCATTACAATCCCACTGTGATGACAAAGCTAAATGTGGTTCACACTGTGAACCACAGTCATGTGTCCTGAGCAACTAACTACCATCACACCTACACAAGCACAAATCAAACAGCATGGCCAGTAAGCCAAGGCCAACATGGAGGCAGGGGCCTAGCCGGGCAACAACTCTCATCTGCACACACTCAACACCACACCCCTCGACCTCCAACAATGTGCAGCAGTGAAGCACACATGCACTGGTGACATTGCACATGCACCCATGACTATTCCAGGGTGGTGGGTGGGAAACAAGGTGCAGAAACACATCACACATGGACACTCAACAAGACTCCTGAATGTCTGACACACTGCACACTACGCTGTACATGGACATGACGGCAATACCACACCAACCAATGGGATCCCAGCCACAGTCACACACCAATGAAGAAGCCAAGGTCACCCACAAAGAACACACATAGACAACAACCAACATTGCAGCCCGGACCCTGAGGAGTGCCAGCAGTCACACACACAACGTGTCACAATCACTGAAAGATAGCACAAACTGGAAATCACATGACAGGGGCAAACAACAAGTGCCAAGGGGAAACCTGACTGTGACCCATCTGCGTCAGCACACAAACTCAGCCCTCACAGCAAACACACCTATGGGTGACACCCTGATGACCAGTAATGTGCCATGCACCCACATCACAGAGAACCCAGGGCGAAGACTTTGGGGGAACATAGGTCAACTCAGCTAGCATCACAAACAGGTACAACACTAGGGATCACAGCATGCACAGCTAAACGGAAGTGAACACACAGACATGCACATACAACACACACCTTGGGCGCAGGCAATGTCACAGGAGTACACACTGCCATGAGGGGACTCCACTCCTGTGTGAGGAGAGCTGTGCCATATGTTGCCTCAGTAGGGCCCCATCATGTCAGCTGAGCACTTGGTCACACAATCAACAATTAGCACCAAATGAGGGCTCCCGTAACATCAGCCTAGTCATGGAAGTGCCAACGGAATCATCAGCACAGATCCAACACACTTGTATAGCAATGTTGCACTGACAACACAGATGAGTCCTTCCCCATTGATGCCCAAACCTGCATGTCCAGTGGAGATGGCCACACGGTCAGGGAAGTAGACGAATTGAACAATGGCAGGCACAACAGATGTGCAGGGGTGGAAGCCACAGATGTGAAATAGGCAATCTAAGTAGGAAATCCCATTGCCAAATACTGAACACATGACACCCTCAGATGCTGCTATGGATGACATGGATACACCACAGGATAGGACACATTCCCCCTGGACCACATGGGTTCCTGCACAGTAACACTTCATTATCATGAGACCAAATATCACCATCACTGCAGCAAGGGCATGGTTAGCATCATCAACATCATGTACATCAGAAGCAAAAGCACTAGAGAACAGAAAGTTGCTTTATTCAGCATATGTGGCATTAAAAGTAGAAGTCCAGTAGAAAATAAACAAAGGCCAATGGCCAGTCCATCAACAAAGTCACAAGTGGGTGACAGTGGCAGATGCCACCCTAAACATGCCTGCACAAAACCAGGGACAATCCACTAGGAGGGGCAACCGGGGGGTAGGCCAGGCACCGCAGGGACAGGATCAGGGCTCACCAGGAGGAAGCAGGGAAGGGGTGGTGGGTGCTGGAGAGCCACTGACAACTGCAGTGGAGGTGTCTGACATGGTGTGTGCCGGCACAACTGGGGGCATGGCTCAGATGTTGTGGGTGCCGGCACGACTGCAGTGGACCCTGCAGATGGAGTGGACAGGTCCGCCACTGCAGTGCCCAAGTCAGACAGGGTGGTAGTGGACTCCACTGCAGTGCCTACCACCAGGGGAGGAGAATGGGGAACAGGCAAGGTGGGCTGGACAGAGGGGGAGGACACCCTCACCACATCAGTGGCACAGACAAGCGCAGCGGGGGTGGGGTGCCGGGAGAGCAAGTGCCAGGGGAGAAGGCCGGAGCCTCTTGGGGATGGTATATCTGTGGGTGGGGGAACCTGGGGCAGGGTGTGGTGGGGGCACCTGTGGAGTGGGGGCCTGAGGGATGGAGGAAGGAGACCTGGTGCTTGAGCTGCAGGGCGGCGGCGGGGTCTTGCTCTTACCACTCCGGGGGACTTGCGGGTGGGGGCCTCAGTCTGTCTGCGCCTGGGGGAGGGTGTCCGGGGGCGAGGGGCACTCTGCTCCGTGTGGGGGGCTTCCTCTTCCCCCTGGATGCTGGAGCAGCTGGATCGGAGGGGAAGAGGCCGAGGTCACTGAGGAAGAGGCGCTGGGTCTTTGGGGTTGCAGGTGAGGCAAGGGAGGGTGTTTTGGAGGGAGAGGCAACTGAGGACTGCGCAGTGCCCATGGATGCGTGTGTGTGTACCAGGGCCCCATCCCCTGTGAGTCTGGTTTCAGTCCCCTGACTGTGCGTGCGTGTGCGTTTTGTTTGTGGCGTGTGTGTCTGTGTGCTGGACGTGTGTGTGCTGGTGTGTGCCTGTGCCGGTGTGTGTGTGCTTGGGACGGGTAAGGTGCTGGGGAGTGTGGATGGAGCAGAGGCAGGAGGGGTGAGGGACTGTCTGAGGAGGGACACTGCTGCCGTCAGGGAGGAGTCCATGGACCTATTGCCCCTCTGTAGGTCAGACATGCCCGATGAGATGCCCTCCATGAACGACACCAGCTGAGTCAACAGAGCGGTGTGCGCATGGAGGACACTCAGCATGGCTGTCTGCCCTACATGGAGCTGGCGAAGGAGGTACACAGACTCCTCACTCAGGGCAGCAGGGGACACAGGGGCAGGGGGTGCGGTGCCTGGCCCAAAGGAGACACGCTCCCGAACATGGGAGCCTCCACGGACCTGGGGAATGGGAGCCGATGGGAGGGCGGTGGTGGTGCTGGTGGTGGCGGGGACAGCAACACTAGCTGGGGTGTGGTGGCTGCTGACACCCGCCTCCATAAGGGAGTCATCCTCCGAGTTGCTCTGGTCCTCAGCTGAGGTGGATGGTGCTGAGGACTCCTCGGTGTGGCTCCCCTCGCCCTCCGTGCCACTGGGTCCCTCCGACCACTCCTCGGCTGCTGACCCAGTCTGGCTCTCTGGCTCCTCCTGGTCCATGGAGCTGTCCCCTTCCGTGGCCGTGGATGTATCTGCAAACAATGGGGAAACAGACAGACATCAGTCACCTGCACCAAACGCACACACCACTGTGAGCACAGCACATTACAGAGCAAGCCCTGGCATCATTAGTTGTACATTGCTAAAAGTGCCCTAACTGAACAGGAGAAGCCAATTGTCAGTCTGATGCCAAGCATGGCACTCACATCCCACATGGCCTTGCACCCATCTGTCTGGTGTCTGTTGGATTGCAACACCCCAGTGTGGACACATGCACCAAGTACACAGTAGTTGGACAGTGCAGAGGACACAGTGTGGCATGTGGACATGCACACATCACAGCTCTTGCCACTGAGTCAGTACAGGTTTCCGGATGAAAGGGATGCCCAGAGTCAAATAGGAAATGCATGTGATGCATACCAGCGACAGACACCATGATGCACCCATGTCCTGATAGCCATCGCCACAATGGTGTGCATGTAGCACATGTCACTACCCTGCAGGACCACCAATAAGTTGACACATGCCATGGCAGAGGCATGACTGCTAAGTCATACATCACTGTCTCAGTGATGTATGACTTGGCAGCCAGACAACAACACTATGCACTGTGTCACAATAGTAGGTCATGGGGAATGCAAGTCCTGGAGCTGCACAAGTGCACATGTACATCCCCCACACAACACATCATCTTAACCCTCATCTGTCCAGGTCATACCTATTGGACATATGGGAGACCTGTGACACTACCCTCTGAACCTGAGCCCCTCACAATCTGCTGTGAATGGGGAACAGCTGCCTGAACTTCACATTCGCATACCCCAGTCTGCACGGGCAGCTGATCAAACACCTATGTGACACACAAGTATCGTCTCCTATGGTCACATCTCCAGGGGCATGCTGAGCCCCTACCAAGAAACACCCCAGCAGTCCTGGCAAGTAATCCACAGCACACTGACACAGAGGCAGACACCTGAGGGGTCAAATCACTGCGCACAATGTGTCAGCTGATACACGGGAGTGGGAGTACAGAGTGCATTGCATGGCCTGGAGTAGGCATGACTGTCCTGCTCCACATGAATGAGGGATGAGCCCTGGACAGTGGATAGCTGGCTATGTATGTGTGACACACGTAATCTGCACACTCCTGGGGCCCAAACATTGTTCCCACCCGCTGCATGTCCGTGTGCCACATACCCCAGGCACATGTGGTGGCTCAGCTCAGCAAGTGGACCGCATATCAAAGCAACACGCAGATTACATGTCCGAACACAGGCGTTGTGTGAACAATGGACCCACCCATGATGCCCACAACAGAGTTAGGGAAACAGATGCTGTCCCCCACCTTTAGTGAAGCAAACTGCAAGGACACAGTCCCAAGTGACACAATTCCCTGAATGTAAGGGCCACACCTGGGTATCAGATGAGCAGTGGGCAGTGCACAATAGAGGGACATGGCTCCTGGACGACATGACTGATGCACTGTGGCAGTTGAACCAGGCCATAGGGCACAAAGCATGTAATACAGAGTTCACAGTGCAGTCTTTGACTCACCCCCTCCTTGCTGCTGTCTGGCCTTCAGCTGCCCATCCAGGTCTGGAAACACCACCGCCAGGATCTGGAGCATGTGGGGGTCAGGGTCCGTGTTCCGCCCCTCCTGCGAGGAGGCGACAGCTTCAGCTGGACCCGTGCAATCCTCCGGGTCCAGCCCCGAAGGTCCTGCCACCTCTTCTGGCAGTTGCGGATCCGGCGCTTGTAGACCCCCACGGACCGGACGGCCCGGACGATGTCCTTCCAGATATCCTGCTTCCGATGGGCATTAACCTGTCAGGATGACAAAGTGAAAAGGCCATTACTACACATGCAACATATCCGTGCATGACACAGTTGCATATACATGTCTCAATCACAGGGGCACATGATGTACACAGGCAGTGCAAAGCTGCCCATGGACAGTTTGCCAGACGTCACTACATGGTATCATTGCATGGGAAGTAAAACCTTGTTCAGATGCCCTGTCACTGCACCATACCTGTCCAGTGCATGTCACTACACACTATGGGGGGTGACAACTACTCAGTGAGCCTGCTAGCCAGTGGCGTGCAGACTTTCAGCCTTGCTAGTCAGACAATATGCACATTCAGAAAGGCAGTGCACAGAACACTCACCTGCTCCCCTGGTGTCCCATACAGCTTGCTGTACTGTGGAAGTAGGCTGTCCAGCAGGGCCTGGTTCTCTTCAAGGCTGAAGGCTGGGGCTCTCTCCACAGTACGTGCCATTGCAGGGTCCAGAGGGGCAGAGACAGCAGCAGTGCAGTGGCAGATGTCGTCCTGGAGCATGTAGTGCAGGCAAGTGAGCTCTCAGGGGAACAGCCAGCAATATATATGTGCTGGAGAGGCAGATACTGTCCCTTGTGTCCAAAGTGATAGGTCCAAGTCGTTTGCATCTTCTGAATCTGGCCAATCCATGGAATAGCAGCACCAAAACACGCCCACAGCATCCTTCAAATCTTCAACTTCATGACATACATGATTTTGCAACATTGTTGTGGGTGACCAACTGATTTTCCAGCAACCGACTCGTTCGAAATTCAAAAACGCGTCCGTTGCCAGGCAAGCCCATTGTCAATGGGTGCGCACCGATCGGTCCATTGCGGTACAACACGTACAGGGGTACAACGCGTACCCGCACACATTGAATGCAATGGGCCGGCCGGGGCACCGATCGGTCCATTGCAGTTCAACGCGTACAGGGGTACAACGCGTACCCGCACACATTGAATGCAATGGGCCGGCCGGGGCACCGATCGGTCCATTGCAGTACAACGCGTACAGGGGTACAACGCGTTCCCGCACACATTGAATGCAATGGGCCGGCCGGGGGCACCGATCGGTCCATTGCAGTACAACGCGTACAGGGGTACAACGCGTACCCGCACACATTGAATGCAATAAGCCGGCCGGGGGCACCGATCGGTCCATTGCAGTTCAATGCGTACAGGGGTACAATGCGTACCCGCACACATTGAATGCAATGGGCCGGCCGGGGGCACCGATCGGTCCATTGCAGTACAACGCGTACAGGGGTACAACGCGTACCCGCACACATTGAATGCAATGGGCCGGCCGGGGCACCGATCGGTCCATTGCAGTACAACGCGTACAGGGGTACAACGCGTACCCGCACACATTGAATGCAATGGGCCGGCCGGGGCACCGATCGGTCCATTGCAGTTCAACGCGTACAGGGGTACAACGCGTACCCGCACACATTGAATGCAATGGGCCGGCCGGGGCACCGATCGGTCCATTGCAGTTCAACGCGTACAGGGGTACAACGCGTACCCGCACACATTGAATGCAATGGGCCGGCCGGGGCACCGATCGGTCCATTGCAGTACAACGCGTACAGGGGTACAACGCGTACCCGCACACATTGAATGCAATGGGCCGGCCGGGGCACCGATCGGTCCATTGCAGTACAACGCGTACAGGGGTACAACGCGTACCCGCACACATTGAATGCAATGGGCCGGCCGGGGCACCGATCGGTCCATTGCAGTACAACGCCTACAGGGGTACAACGCGTACCCGCACACATAGAATGCAATGGGCCGGCCGGGGGCACCAACCGGTCCATTGCAGTACAACGCGTACATGGGCACAACGCGTACCCGCACACATTGAATGCAATGGGCCGGCCGGGGGCACCGACCGGTCCATTGCAGTACAACGCGTACAGGGGTACAACGCGTACCCGCACACATTGAATGCAATGGGCCGGCCGGGGGCACCGACCTGTCCATTGCAGTACAACGCGTACAGGGGTACAACGCGTACCCGCACACATTGAATGCAATGGGCCGGCCGGGGGCACCGATCGGTCCATTGCTGTTCAACGCATCACTGTACATGTGACTGGCATATGTCAGCATGCCTGTCTCAGATGGACATATGCCAGCCACAGATAGCTCCCAGGGAGTGAGGGGCACACCTACATCACGACAGCCTGTCCAAACTTTATCATAAGGCATGTAAGGCTGCATTTCCTATTGTGTGTATGTTGGTGTACATGTTGTCCTGTGGGTGTCACCTGTGGGCAGCCACCCCCAGGCTGTGCACGTGTTCATGGGGACAGGATCCTGGGTGTTACGTGTACATGACCACTGTGATGTGCAACTGTTCATATCTGTGCATGTGCCATGGTCACATTTCACGGTGGTGTATGTGTATGTCATGTCACATACCCCGTGAGTCCCATGTGGGACGGTATGTTTGAGCCAGGGTGTCCCAGTGGCACAATAGTGATGGTCCTCCACAGTCTTTGTGCATGTAGTGTTTACAATGTCTCTGATTTCATGTGCACAATGGGAGACATTCTCCACATCCAGGTTGTGTGTGCATGGACTTTGATGTTGTGCGTGTGTGTGTCACAGACGTCCATGTCTGTCCTGCCGTGGCAAGTGGGACCACTACCTGTGGGGGTCATTGTTGTTTTGCTGTGGTGTATACATGATACTCCATGTAATGCCAGTGTCCATGTGGCAATACAGGGTCCCTGGGAATGTACCGGTCGTTGAGCTGTGGTGCCTGGGGCACATCTGTCCTCACATGTCACTGTGGGTGGTGATTGCGACACGCCAGCAGGAGATGGGAACTGTGACACGGCCTCATGATATCCAATGGGCCAACCTGGGACTAATTGATGCCACCTGTTGGACAGTGTTGACAGATGTTGGCCATGTATGTACCATACATGTCCTTACGGAATTGCACACTTCATGTAGTTGTGCCTCATAATGATGTATGTTGGTATATTGAGTGTGTTCAATGCCGCATATGTGGGCTGACTGACAATCTTGCTTACTTCTCCTCTGCACTGCAGGGCTCCTGCTGTCCATCGACCATTCCCAGTCCTGGCAACGATGGTGGAACGGGACAGCATCCGACGGTACCGCTTCACCAGGCAGCTGATTGAGGATTTGGCAGTGCAGTTGTCCCCACATTTGCAGCCTGGCCGGCCGTATCCTACAGCGCTGACCCCCAAGGTGAAGGTGATGGCAGCCCTACACTTCTTTGCCACCGGTACCTTCCAACATACTGTGGCGACTGCTGGTGGGATGTCACAGACCATGTTGAGCCGTGTGCTCCGCGATGTTTTGGCGGCAATGTTGCTATTCCTGAACCGGTACATCTATTTCCCTAGACTGCGACGACTCACTGACGTGAAGAGTGACTTTTGTGCCCTGGGGAGGATGCCGCATGTCATTGGCTCCATTGATGGGACACATGTGGCTTTGGTACCACCACAGGCCCAGGAGCAGGCCTACATGAACCGCAAGCACTACCACTCGGTCAATGCACTGGTGGTGTGTCTTGCAGACATGACCATCACACACGTGTGTGCCCGTTTCCCTGGTTCAGCACACAATGCCTTTGTGATGAGGAGTAGTCGCATCCCCAGGATGATGGCACAGATGCAGAACCAGCGTGCCTGGCTTGTCGGTGTGTACTGACTTTGTGCCATTGTGTGTGATCTGATCTGTAGTATTCCGCCCACTTTTCCAAGTCAGCTAATGTGCACTTGTCTGTCCGTAGGTGACTCGGGATACCCCAACATGCCGTGGTTGCTGACACCCCTCAGGAACCCTGTGACACCAGCACAGATGCGCTACAATGAGGCACATGGTCGGACCAGGAGAGTGATTGAGCGGACATTTGGTCTCCTGAAGAGCCGCTTCCGCTGCCTGGACAAGACCGGAGGGTCCCTCCCATATGCCCCTGCGAAAGTGTGCAAGATTATCATCGTCTGCTGCATGCTCCACAACCTGGCAGTGCGGAAGGAGTTGCCTCTCATCCAGGATGACAATGACCAACATCCGCCACCTGTGGAGGATCCTGGCCTGGACCACGATGCCAGTGACGATGATGATGATGATGGTGATGTCCGCACACAGCTCATCACCAACTTCTTTAGCTGAATGTGAGTATCCTGAGGTGTCATGTCAATGATGTGAGTTGGCATGATGTGTAGGTGGTGCTCTGGTGCTGTTGGAGTGTGTCCATGGGCTACTTGACTGGATGTGTGTTGCGATGTGTGCTTACAGGTGGGCTGTACTCCCCAACAGTGTTGACATGCTAACTTGGTTCTGGGTGGGTATCTTGTAACATGTATTGTGCATGAGTTTTGCTGTTCTGTCCTGTACTCCATTGCTTTTGACTGTGTGTCATTTCTGTCCTTCACAGGGTACTTACAGATTCGTTTGGTCAACTGTGTCCACCGACGACGTGATTGCACTTCCAGGCTGGTAGCTGTTGTGTCCCTACAGGTGATGTGCGCCACACCCATGGACTTCCTTCCGTCTACAGTTGTTGACTGTGTGCCCGCTGCCAGGTGGGATTACCTTGCATCTGTAGTGGTTACGACATGTTGCAACTGTGTAATAAACCTGTGCTTCACTTTGTGATGTGCGTTGTCTGTGGTCACACATTTGACTGCCATTTGCTTACTGCACCTGTGGGCTACTTGACTACAACTGGGAATGGGTGTGGTGTCTGTGCATTGCACCGTCTTCCCTGGCAACATCAGTGTAGGCAATGAGTCAGATGGCCTAGGTGTGTATGTGTTGTGTAGCCCTGGTGGTGTGTCTCCCTCATATGTGTCACGTTGCCTTTACTCACATGCCTGTGTTGTCCTTGCTGTTGCAGTTCGCATACACAGTGTAATTTTGCAGTTCATCATCCCCATAACAGCACCCACGTTGGAATCACAACAGAGGCAAGTATGGTGTATTAGTGTGTTTATTGTGATACATTTGTGTGAATAGTGCATAGGATGGGTAGTGCTGTACATAAATCGTGCAATCCGAAGTTCCTAGGTGAATTGAAAGTCCTGGTAGACAGAATCCCCAGTATCAGGGCCACAGTTGTCTGACACATTGGTCCAACTTGTACTCCCCATGCAATGTGTGGGAGTAGTGTTGCCGTCAACAGGGTGAACAGTCTGTGCACAAAGGTGAACATCCAGAACAGGTTCAGGCTTCCTGGGAGTTGCGCTTGGCCATCAGCCTCTCACTTGCCCCTCCTCGGACGACCCCTCTTCTTGGGGGGCCCCTCAAGTACAGGCTGCTGCGGTGCAGGGGACTCTCCGCCAGAGTCATCCTCCCTCCCTGTGGCAGTTGCAGTTTGTTCGGCACCAGATGTTGTTGGCACACAGGGAGGTGTGGACTGGTTGCTGTTCATCTGGCGGAGGCATTGTAAAATGTCCCTGTGCACCGCCGTCATCTCATGCAGTGCATCCCACTTGGACTCCACGCGGGACATGTGTGAGTCCACGCGGGACATGTGTGACTCCACGTGGGACATGTGGGAGTCCAAGCGGGCATGATGGGCAGCCTGCTGCTGTTTCATGTCTCTGAGGAGCCCCACTACCTGGCTGAGGTCTCCGGTGCTGGACTGGTACGCATCAGCTATGCGTACCAGTTGTGGGTCTTCATGCACACCAGCAACCTCTGCAAGCAGCGACCTCTGTCTCCCAACCCTCCCACCACCCCTGCTGACATGTGCAGTGTGTGCAGTGGCACGCACAGATGACCCTGGTCCACCTTGGGGGTTGGTGGTGGTGTCCATGGCCCCAGGTTGGTCCAGGGTCCCTGTGCTGGTGTTGCTCCTTGTTCTGTCCATGTCGGCGGGGATGGTATTTGTGGTGGCAGTCGTTGGAGGGGTGGGTGCAGGGGGTGCAGCTGGTGGTCCTGCTGGTGCTGCAGCTGGTGGTCCTGCTGGTGCTGCATGTAGACTTGCACCGGATGTGCCAGGTTGGTCTTCATCGTCCGAGGAGGACAGAGGCTGTACGACGCCAGTGAGCTCCGCATCCTCTTGAGCCTGGGACTGGGACTCCTCAGCGTCTGCTGCTGTGTCCCCATCATCACCCGTTTTTGGGAGACACACACAATGTATGTTATGTTTCTGCAGGCATCAATGGTTGACACACATGACAGTTGTGACTGTGCCTCTGGGTGCGGGCCTGTACATTGCATTGTCCTAAGTCGTCACAGTCAGGGGTTGATATTGGTGTGGCACATTGTCCTGCATTATTTGGGCATTTCTATGTATTTTTTGGGGTGTGTACATGGTCTGCATTGGTTGTGTTTGGTTGACAGCCGGCCCTCCTTCCCACCCACCCAGCCAGTCAGTTATCCCACCATGGAACGTGCTTGCATTGCAGGGAGTGGAAGTTGTCTCTCAGGATGTCAGTCAGTGGTGTCCTGCTGTTTGTTGGTGCACAGTTGCCAGCAGGGCCTTGTGCTCCCCACAGCAGTAGCCAGTGTCAGCCATCTTGTGAGTCCTTCTCCACTCCCTGTGATGTGAGCATGGTTCAGGAGTGGTGTTGATGGGACAGTTGTGGGGGTGAGCTATGTCTGTGACTACGACTCCCATCATGCTATTGCCTCCACCCCACTTCCCAGCATTCCCATACTTACTTGCTTTTGTGGGGAGTTCAGTGTGTGTGGGTGTGAGAGCAATGGCAAGATGGCTGACAGTGGTGTCCTGCTGTTGGTTGGTGTGCAGTACCCAGCATGCCCTTGTGCTCCCCACGACACAGCAACAGTGTCAGACATCTTTGATGGGCCTTTCCACTCTCTGTGGGATGTGCATGCGTGAGTGTGAGCTTGCTGGGCCATGTGGTGGGGGATGTAGAGCTGTGACTACGACTCCCATCATGCTATTGCCTCCACCCCCTTCCCAGCATGCCCATGCTTCCTTCCTTTTGATTCTGCTTCCCTGTGGGGTGGGCTGGCTGTGCTAACAGGATGGCTGGGAGTGTTGTCCTGGCAGTTGTTTGGCTAAAAGTCCCAAGAGTGGCCCTGTGCTTCACACAACATAACCCAGGGTGGTGGTTCTTTGTGGGATCTTGTGTTAGGATGGGGGGCATTGCATTCTACCAGGTGGGTTCTGTGGAGTTTGTGTTGGGGTGTGTTTGAGGGGAGGTGCTTGTGACTATGGTTAGTGCTGCAAGTCCTCCTTCCCACCCACCCAGCCAGCCAGTTATCCCACCATGGAATGTGCTTGCATTGCAGGGAGTGGAAGTTGTCTCTCAGGATGTCAGTCAGTGGTGTCCTGCTGTTTGTTGGTGCACAGTTGCCAGCAGGGCCTTGTGCTCCCCACAGCAGTAGCCAGTGTCAGCCATCTTGTGAGTCCTTCTCCACTCCCTGTGATGTGAGCATGGTTCAGGGTGGTGTTGTTGGGACAGTTGTGGGGGTGACCAAGATCAGTGACTACGACTCCCATCATGCTATTGCCTCCACCCCCTTCCCAGCATGCCCATGCTTCCTTCCTTTTGATTCTGCTTCCCTGTGGGGTAGGGGCTGTGCTGACAGGATGGCTGGGAGTGTTGTCCTGGCAGTTGTTTGGCTAAAAGTCCCAAGAGTGGCCCTGTGCTTCACACAACATAACCCAGGGTGGTGGTTCTTTGTGGGATCTTGTGTTAGGATGGGGGCATTGCATTCTACCAGGTGGGTTCTGTGGAGTTTGTGTTGGGGTGTGTGTGAGGGAGGTGCTTGTGACTATGGTTAGTGCTGCAAGTCCTCCTTCCCACCCACCCAGCCAGCCAGTTATCCCACCATGGAACGTGCTTGCATTGCAGGGAGTGGAAGTTGTCTCTCAGGATGTCAGTCAGTGGTGTCCTGCTGTTTGTTGGTGCACAGTTGCCAGCAGGGCCTTGTGCTCCCCACAGCAGTAGCCAGTGTCAGCCATCTTGTGAGTCCTTCTCCACTCCCTGTGATGTGAGCATGGTTCAGGGTGGTGTTGATGGGACAGTTGTGGGGGTGACCAAAATCAGTGACTACGACTCCCATCATGCTATTGCCTCCACCCCCTTCCCAGCATGCCCATGCTTCCTTCCTTTTGATTCTGCTTCCCTGTGGGGTGGGCTGGCTGTGCTGACAGGATGGCTGGGAGTGTTGTCCTGGCAGTTGTTTGGCTAAAAGTCCCAAGAGTGGCCCTGTGCTTCACACAACATAACCCAGGGTGGTGGTTCTTTGTGGGATCTTGTGTTAGGATGGGGGCATTGCATTCTACCAGGTGGGTTCTGTGGAGTTTGTGTTGGGGTGTGTGTGAGGGGAGGTGCTTGTGACTATGGTTAGTGCTGCAAGTCCTCCTTCCCACCCACCCAGCCAGCCAGTTATCCCACCATGGAACGTGCTTGCATTGCAGGGAGTGGAAGTTGTCTCTCAGGATGTCAGTCAGTGGTGTCCTGCTGTTTGTTGGTGCACAGTTGCCAGCACGGCCTTGTGCTCCCCACAGCAGTAGCCAGTGTCAGCCATCTTGTGAGTCCTTCTCCACTCCCTGTGATGTGAGCATGGTTCAGGGTGGTGTTGATGGGACAGTTGTGGGGGTGACCAAGATCAGTGACTACGACTCCCATCATGCTATTGCCTCCACCCCCTTCCCAGCATGCCCATGCTTCCTTCCTTTGATTCTGCTTCCCTGTGGGGTGGGCTGGCTGTGCTGACAGGATGGCTGGGACTGTTGTCCTGGCAGTTGTTTGGCTAAAAGTCCCAAGAGTGGCCCTGTGCTTCACACAACATAACCCAGGGTGGTGGTTCTTTGTGGGATCTTGTGTTAGGATGGGGGCATTGCATTCTACCAGGTGGGTTCTGTGGAGTTTGTGTTGGGGTGTGTGTGAGGGGAGGTGCTTGTGACTATGGTTAGTGCTGCAAGTCCTCCTTCCCACCCACCCAGCCAGCCAGTTATCCCACCATGGAACGTGCTTGCATTGCAGGGAGTGGAAGTTGTCTCTCAGGATGTCAGTCAGTGGTGTCCTGCTGTTTGTTGGTGCACAGTTGCCAGCAGGGCCTTGTGCTCCCCACAGCAGTAGCCAGTGTCAGCCATCTTGTGAGTCCTTCTCCACTCCCTGTGATGTGAGCATGGTTCAGGGTGGTGTTGATGGGACAGTTGTGGGGGTGACCAAGATCAGTGACTACGACTCCCATCATGCTATTGCCTCCACCCCCTTCCCAGCATGCCCATGCTTCCTTCCTTTTGATTCTGCTTCCCTGTGGGGTGGGCTGGCTGTGCTGACAGGATGGCTGGGAGTGTTGTCCTGGCAGTTGTTTGGTTAAATGTCCCAGGAGTGGCCCTGTGCTTCACACAACATAACCCAGGGTGGTGGTTCTTTGTGGGATCTTGTGTTAGGATGGGGGGCATTGCATTCTACCAGGTGGGTTCTGTGGAGTTTGTGTTGGGGGGTGTGTGAGGGGAGGTGCTTGTGACTATGGTTAGTGCTGCAAGTCCTCCTTCCCACCCAGCCAGCCAGCCAGTTATCCCACCATGGAACGTGCTTGCATTGCAGGGAGTGGAAGTTGTCTCTCAGGATGTCAGTCAGTGGTGTCCTGCTGTTTGTTGTTGCACAGTTGCCAGCAGGGCCTTGTGCTCCCCACAGCAGTAGCCAGTGTCAGCCATCTTGTGAGTCCTTCTCCACTCCCTGTGATGTGAGCATGGTTCAGGGTGGTGTTGATGGGACAGTTGTGGGGGTGACCAATATCAGTGACTACGACTCCCATCATGCTATTGCCTCCACCCCCTTCCCAGCATGCCCATGCTTCCTTCCTTTTGACTCTGCTTCCCTGTGGGGTGGGCTGGCTGTGCTGACAGGATGGCTGGGAGTGTTGTCCTGGCAGTTGTTTGGCTAAAAGTCCCAAGAGTGTCCCTGTGCTTCACACAACATAACCCAGGGTGGTGGTTCTTTGTGGGATCTTGTGTTAGGATGGGGGCATTGCATTCTACCAGGTGGGTTCTGTGGAGTTTGTGTTGGGGGGGAGGGGTGTGAGGGGAGGTGCTTGTGACTATGGTTAGTGCTGCAAGTCCTCTTTCCCACCCAGCCAGCCAGATATCCCACCATGGAACGTGCTTGCATTGCAGGAAGTGGAAGTTGTCTCTCAGGATGTCAGTCAGTGGTGTCCTGCTGTTTGTTGGTGCACAGTTGCCAGCAGGGCCTTGTGCTCCCCACAGCAGTAGCCAGTGTCAGCCATCTTGTGAGTCCTTCTCCACTCCCTGTGATGTGAGCATGGTTCAGGAGTGGTGTTGATGGGACAGTTGTGGGGGTGAGCTATGTCTGTGACTACGACTCCCATCATGCTATTGCCTCCACCCCACTTCCCAGCATTCCCATACTTACTTGCTTTTGTGGGGAGTTCAGTGTGTGTGAGAGCAATGGCAAGATGGCTGACAGTGGTGTCCTGCTGTTGGTTGGTGTGCAGTACCCAGCATGCCCTTGTGCTCCCCACGACACAGCAAGAGTGTCAGACATCTTTGATGGGCCTTTCCACTCTCTGTGGGATGTGCATGCGTGAGTGTGAGCTTGCTGGGCCATGTGGTGGGGGATGTAGAGCTGTGACTACGACTCCCATCATGCTATTGCCTCCACCCGCCTTCCCAGCATGCCCATGCTTCCTTCCTTTTGACTCTGCTTCCCTGTGGGGTGGGCTGGCTGTGCTGACAGGATGGCTGGGAGTGTTGTCCTGGCAGTTGTTTGGCTAAAAGTCCCAAAAGTGGCCCTGTGCTTCACACAACATTACCCAGGGTGGTGGTTCTTTGTGGGATCTTGTGTTAGGATGGGGGCATTGCATTCTACCAGGTGGGTTCTGTGGAGTTTGTGTTGGGGTGTGTGTGAGGGAGGTGCTTGTGACTATGGTTAGTGCTGCAAGTCCTCCTTCCCACCCAGCCAGCCAGCCAGTTATCCCACCATGGAACGTGCTTGCATTGCAGGGAGTGGAAGTTGTCTCTCAGGATGTCAGTCAGTGGTGTCCTGCTGTTTGTTGGTGCACAGTTGCCAGCAGGGCCTTGTGCTCCCCACAGCAGTTGCCAGTGTCAGCCATCTTGTGAGTCCTTCTCCACTCCCTGTGATGTGCGCATGGTTCATGGTGGAGTTGATGGGGCAGTTGTGGGGGGCAATATGTGTGACTGCGACTCCCATGATGCTATTGGCTACACTGACTTGGCCAGCATACACAGAATTCCTTCCTTTGAGTGTTCTTCACTGTGTGTTGGTGTTGTTGTGGTGGCTACATGTCTGGATGTGTTTGTTAGTTCTATTTGTGCCACTGCCTAGCTGTAGTTGTGTTTGTACATGTGATGGCACAGTTGGATGTGACTTTTTGATGGCATGTGTTGTGTTTATCTGACTGACATACACATTTTGGGATGATTCTGTTCTGGTTGCTGTGTAATTGCTATGAGTGCATGGTTTGACTCTCCCTTGACAGTGATGTGTGTGTGTTTTGTGGCAGTATATTGTGTACATTTGTTGTGTACTCACCAGGCTCTGGGATGTCCTCTAGTCCATATACGCTCACTGGCGGAAGGATGGCCCGCACCTTCTCCTCCCAGGGCCTGAGGTATATTGGCTTGGCAGGAGGGCCACTGCCGGTGAGTTGGCTGTTGATGTAGTCTTTTTTTAGCAGGTCCCGTACCCTCCTGCGCACGTCATACCACCTGTTCTGGATGTCGCTCTTTGTGCGCCGACATGGTGATTGTGCGTTCACCCTGTTGATGATCCTCTCCCACATCTTGGTTTTCTGGGAGATGGGGGTCTGTTGGACCAGTGTGCCAAACAGCTGTGGCTCTACCCTGAGGATCTCGTCTACCATGACTTCCAATTCACTATCTAGGAACTTGGGATTCTTCTTGGGGAGCATGGTGATGGGTGGTGATGGTGAGTGGTGTGTGTTGGTGTGCAGGTGAGGGTGTGTGTGTGTGTGTGTTTTGCTGGGTGTATGTGAGGTAGGTATTTGTTGGTGTGCTGATGGTGTGTGGCTTGTGTGAGGGATGAGCTGTGGGTGTGTGGTTGCTTTCTCTTGGGTGCTGGCAGTGGAATGGCATTTGCAAAGGCTCATGGTTGTGATTTGTGTCCTTTATATGGGTGGAGTTGTGGGTGTGTCTTTGTTCTCTGTCCCCACCCACCCCAGTATTTATTGGCTTGGTAATTGCTTGTTTGGCCTTTTTTGGGTGATTTTTCCTTTGTACTGTCTGTGTATGTTGGAGACGTTCTTGTGACCGAGTCGGACCCTGCATTTGTCTCGTACGGTCTTCTCCGTTTCGTTCACGCTGTGTATGTGCAGTTTTCTATGCTGCGTATGCGTCGGTCGCGGTGTTTTGTGTTGCTTCGGCTCGGTTTTGTATGCGTGTCGGTCGTACGGCTTGGCCTCCGTCCGACTCGCTCGTGGTTTTCGCGCCTTGCATCGTACTTTGCGGTTTGGATTTCGCGTGTACGTTTCGGTCGGATTTGTCCGAGTCGGTCGGTGCTTTTTCCGGCCCGAATCGGAATCGACCCCTTTGTGTTTGAAAAGGCACAGATGTGTCCAAATGTTTATATTGCTTAGAAACAGCCTGGCCTGAAGCATGTGACTCGACTTCTTGTCTGGAAAGACTATGGGAGTCCAGTTTTAGACTAGTGTACACTTTAAACAGATACATACTTTGTATGTGCAGGGAAGAGGTGCAGCGTACAAACACATGCAGTAACATGGACTGCTTTAATATTCAGTGCCATTTTTTTGGTGCTGAAAAAGGAAGGGCCGAATTCCCAAAAGAAATTCCAAAACAAATTAAGGCAACAACAAAGTAACCTGTAGGACGGAAGTTAAGAATCAACCCAAAGGTGTAAAACAGAAGTGGAAATGAAGAAAGTACCCTCAATCACAGCACGCGCAGCGGAAAGGTGGCGGAAGAACACTAATCAAATGAGATCAATTCGTACTTGGGCCATGCTCCATAGAAATAAAAAAAAGTGACTTGAGGCATACGCTGGCCAATTAGGAAACAGCTAAAAAAAAAATTAAGCCAGCAAATGGTAAGTAATGGGAGGGCTTGCCGCCCTTTGGTGTATACAGGAACCCTCCCATGCAACAGCGCATATGCACTGTTAGGTGAACCGAAAAATTACTTTACCACAAATTAAATGTATATATCACATAAGAACATAGGCCTTAAATTTAAGTCACAGAGGAAAATAGGAAAACACATGTCTCATATCTGCTGATGTTGTTACGTCAGGGACAAAGAATAGTCAAATGACAATATTCACAAAGAAGACCTTTTTTACAATGGTCGATTGTGCAAAAAAAGTGACACTTCGATTCACAATGTATTATTCACTCATAGATAATCATATACAAGGTGACTCCAGTTACGGATTATAATGTGTTACATGTACACTTCCAAGGTTCATTTACGGCATTATAACAGAATCCACCATTCTCGTTTACTTTGTTTAGTCTGAAGACTGAAATCAAGTGATATTACGTTCCTAAATACACCAGAAAAGGCCATGAGAATTATTTTTACCAATATTATATCTCAGAAGGAAGGACTCATGCCCTTTGGAACACTTCTACGAAATGTAAAGTATGACTACTCACCTCAAAAATAAAATATTTGACACAAAATGACAATGATGGTATTGTGGAAGATGTGTGGCGCAGCGGCCAGGGCAACTGACTCCAGAACCCGGGGGCTCACGGTTCGATCCCCGGTGCCGGCGGCAGATCAGCCCAGCACCATGTGACTCTGGGCAATAGCTCGCTTAATCTTCCCGACGGCCCCCAGCGCCTTGACACCTTCGGGTAATTGTTCGCGCTTTACAAATACTGGACATTTACATTTATCATAATATTTAACAATGTGACATTTTTCACCTTAGTTGCAAGTTAACTCCATCCAATAGTAAAGCATGGAGTGCTAACACATAAGGAATTGTACACTGAAGACATGTCTTTATTAAACTCTCCCCTTTATTCTGTCTATAATTAAAACAAGCTTTATTGGCCTACCTGCAAAATGTTCTAAGCCCAATCGTCACATTCAAACAAATATGGGTAACGCTAAATGCACAATTTGACCACATAGAACTACAGCTAAGCTAGACAAATTCTACATAAACGTCTCCAATCTCCTTTAGTGATTAGCAGTACACAGTGGTTCTAGTGGGAACTGTTGCTTTGAGGTTAGCTCTGCCACTACACAGTGCCCCTGACATCTCACACAACACATAATTATGCCCTCGTGAATATTTTGATCATACACAGCCATCACTTTTGACCTTGTACATACTACTGCTGTGAGAAAGGTCACTGTGACGTCTAAAATAAGTTAATATTGTATAGTCTAACACATGGGTACTGTTGATTTCAGGTACTTACTCTTAAATGTGTCTAAGAGTGATGCAAGTTGCGTATCACAATCTGTAGGCCTCACAAACACATGCTCTGATCACTAAATAAGAACAAGGAAAAGCGTTCTTCAATATCGAATCTATTTTTCTGCCAGCATGATGCTCCTGAATAGCGTCCTCATCAAAAGACATGCAGCAAACCAAACTAGCTACAAGAGGATCTACAGGTACGAATTCAGGCTTAGTTTTATCAACATCCTCAATCGATATTATCTGGACATGAACCTGAAAACATTGTTGCAATCTAGATCCTTTCACTCTCAAAATCTCAACAGGAGTCTCCTCAACAAGAATTAAATATTACTGTGAATAACTACCAGGATTTCCTGTATTATTTGCATATTTATATGTTTATCCCTCTAGTCAGACAAAGAGTTTCCATTTCCTCCTCCCCATGAGAAGACTCAGAGTGAACACTTTCCTGGCTCAGTTTTGTAGGAAGACAGGACAGGCACTGCAAAGCAGACAGTCTCAACAATAAGACTGTGATTGCTTTCTTCAAAGTCCTTCTAAGTTAGCTAGACCAGGAAGGAGAAAACCAGGCAAAGAAAGAGGAGTTCTCCATATAATGTCCCTACCTATTATGGCTGCCCATAATTATCAAGAACAGCAATTCCTCTACAAGCGGTAAAATTTCACTTCAGAATAGGCACAACTTACCTACAAAACGCTATTTTTTTAAGCTAGCTTTTAGAAATATGCCACTGGTGGGCGGAGGAGAGAAAGCAAAAACTTGTACAGGAGCACCACCCACAAATCGCTCAATGAGTATACATGGAGAAAAGAAATACAGGAACTGTGGAGAAAGTGGAACAACTCTGAGGCCTGGCACAAACACCTACTTTATGATGTTGCATGCCCGCTGCGCTGCTTACAGGTATTGACAAATGAAAAAAGAACTGCAAGGACCAGTGGAAAACTTCCCATTAACATCAGTCACACACAACGTTGACCAGAACCTTCTGTGCACACAGAAGTACAACCATCTTGATGTTGGGGACCTAAGCCTGGTAATGATCCCATACTACCAGGTCCTCATCTCAGTCTGAGACAGGAGACAAAACTAGGAAGAATAATGTCTATTTATAGCGCCCACTAGGGCAGGCAAAGCTACTTTTCAGCATGCTTCAAGTACCATTTCTCATATCTTGAAATGAGAACACCTCAAAACTAATGACTGGGACGAAGAACGTAGGGAACATAAAAACACAAGCTTGTGTTGGGGCCTTCTCAAAACATTTCCATGCTCACATGACGTCACATGATTGTCAGGTATCTGGTGAGTTCTGTTATCACGGCCTTATTACTATCAAGCTACCAGCCTCGCACAGAACAGTCTAGCAACCCAGTCAGTTGGCTTGTTCAGCTTGCCCACCCATAGGTGGGATGAAGCACATTTATTTACACTAGCTTAGCATCTCCAGGACTATCCCACTTAGTACAAGATCTTGAGTGGAGATGGTATGATCACTCCTGACATGCACATCTCAGGTTGTGGACACAGCAGGGACCCTGCTCTTCCTTGGACACCTCTAAAGTTTACTGTTCTGCATTAGACTATCTTAGATCACAGTAAAATCAGAAAAATTACACTTACTAATATGCAGTTATAAACTTGTGCCCTGAAGAAAAATACAAGTGTATTGATGCCCTGTGACAGCTGTTGGGTAGCTTTTAAAAAGACTACTTATGTATCAATTTCTTTCAGTAAAATTGAAAAGTCTTCCTCTGTGATGCAGACAAAAGTGTCCCTTGGCTTGTTTATTAAGCAAACACTGGAAAAGCCAATAGGTCTCGCATTTATAATGTGAGTGCCAAGCTACTGGCTTTGCAAATTCTGGTTTGTAAAGTATTGTAAAAAGTAAAAGAAACAAGTCGAAATACAAGAAGAAAAGGAAAGACTTATCTTACGGTATATTGAAACTGAACACGGAATTCATTATTTTCAATCTTTGTAAGCTGGATAGTTTATGTTTTGAATGTCATGGATGAAACAATGAACAGAATTTAATAAGCATATTGCGCAGAGTGCTTCTTGCAGGCACTCTAAAGTACATAAAAGTTGCTGAGAAAGTGTCAGAATTTAAAGGAAAATGCTTGCCATTTCCTGTCTGCACATCTAGGTACTGGAGCAAATGTTATTGCCTTTCCTGCTCTTCAGGAATGCGGGAAGAAGATTTATGAGACTATGTGAGAGGAAACATGCTTCCAGACACACTCCTGCTTAAAAACAGGCTAAGTAAATGCAGTAAACTAGACCTCTCCATAGCACCATAACTGGTGTTTTTGTGCTATGGTCTGACCTTCGATGCAACATGTGGAAGGCAAGAGATAAGATAAAGAAAAAAAAATCAACATTAGAAAGTCTGCTCTATTGCCAAACATGAAACAAACTTGTTGCTGTGCTTTTACAAACATACTACAGGGGGGGAAGAATTTGGGAAATGCAAGGGGATATGGATGGGGCAAGAAAATTCATGTGCTCTCATGGAGAACCCAAAGAACAAGCATTGACAAAGCCAAGAGGTCTACCCTGTTGCTGAGATTGGCTTTGACAATGATTTGTAGTCATGCAGTACAGCAACACAGCTGCACTTAACCCCCCCCCACAACTGCGTCCTTTTCTTCCGCCCTCTCCCTTCCTCCCTTCCTCCCTTCATTTTGCCTCTCCCCTCACCCCACTCTCGTTTGTTTTTTAGCAACAAACAGGGTAGTGGGTTGGGGAGGGCAAGGCAACAGGAAGGGCAGGAAAGAAGCACTGGGTGGGAGGAGAGGAATGGCTAAGGGGATGGGTGAGCATATAGGCAATGTATTTGGGACAAACCCACGGACAACGTAGAATGGGCAGGGGGGGTTGGGGCAAGCACACGGACAACGGAAGGTGGGCAGGAGGGATTGGGGAAGCACGCAAACAACAAAGCATTGTTGGAAGCAAACTGACAAGCACACAGAGAAAGGGTGGGCTAGGCAAAGCACACTGACAACGAAGGATGGGAGGGGCTGGCGGATAGTACAAGGTAGGCAGGAGATGAATGAGGGTGGAATATTTTGGTGGGAGAACTACACAAGGGTCACATATGGAAAACCAGCACACACTCTCGTTGAGTGCCTAAACAAAAAGAAAAAAAATGTAGCACCTGAAAAAGCGAGCAGTGGAAGGACAAGTCCACGCTTCATGGGACGGACAAACACACGAAGAGGAAGGAAAGCCAACAGAAGCTGACAAGCAAGCAAATGAGAGTGACAATGAAGCAGACCAAGAGTAAGTAATGGGTAGCCTCTAAGCACCCATGAAAAGTAAGTAACACAAGGTATTGCAAGGGACAGAGAATAAGCTTTCTCAGGCGTGACCTAAAAAAGTAGTTTTCTGGTGTGACCTGCGAAAGGTTACAAACCATCTAATCAAGAGGATGGTATAGAAACTATGGTCCAGGGAAGGATAAACGCAAAAAGAGGAAGGAAAACCATCAAATAAAAAGCATGAACATTAGATTGACAAGAAAACCAACAAACGATAAGCAACGGGCCGCCGAAATACCCACTCTAAGTTATGGTATTGGACACAATAGCCCTTCGGCAACACACGGCCGAAAGCTGCTCGTTGGTGAGCACTAAAAAGAAACACGCACATGTGCGACATAAACCTATAAAGCAGAAGTAAAGTGCACTGCTGATCAAATACTCTAGTACTACTTACACAAACCAGGAGGCTGCCATCTTTATCCATTCGTGATCACGCACACAGCCAATAAGGAGATTCGTAACTTTCTGACGTCTCTACAACAGTCGGACCAATCAAGGTTGCTTTACCGTCCAATCACTAGCAAGATTCTCCCATTGGCGGACGCCTGTCACGCTCTCATTTCATTTCCATATATTGATTAAAACAGAAAAATCTGACAAACTATATTCTACGAAGAATATTCCTCGATAAGTCCTAAATCCTTTCTACTAATACAAAGTGTACAATATTACTTCATCCAATGCTAATATGCGACTGTTCCAAATGATTTAATCATACCGTCCATATACTTTTAAAAATATTTTCATTTCATAAATAGTGACTCTATTTTAACAAAATAAACCTAAATCAGTCAGTGTCATCCAACACACAGAATAAAATAAATTCCAAGATGGCGACGTACTACACTCTGCTTCTTGTGCTTCGTCCGCACAGTGAAGCCTATCATGGCCGCATGTTGCCTCTGATTGGTTGGATTTTTCGTAGCTTGGGTTACGTCGCGTGGGCGCAAGGATCTTCTGGGAACATAGTTTTCCTGCGCCCGGTTTGATCGTTACTCGTGCAACACCTTTCTATCAAACTTCCAGGGTGTCGATTGCCGCTATGCTGGAACCTAACAAGCGCAAGGGCCAGGAGATGGTGCTTGTGCCACCCAAGAGGCCGCGGCCCGACTTGCTACCTCCCGGGGCGCCACCAGGAGCAATGTTGCCTGTGGTGAGTGGAGTACAAGGATAGGTCTGGGGGTAATGTATCCCAAAGCGGCTTGCTTCTTGCAGTGTCGTTTCAAAGCCCACCTCTAGTACAAAGCTGCATGTCCGAGAGGAAACGAATCACACTTGACAGAAGGACAGATTTAGGCGCTAGCGGTTGTTAATTTGGCTGTAGTTAAGCCTCAGCTCACTGAACTGAATGAGGAATAGAAAAGCAACCCAGTGAATACTTCTATTATTTGCATCTCTCTTAGTTGTTGCCTGAGGTTGTCACACTGTATTTTATTGTGTTTAAAGATGATAACGAAGGTGCAATCTAGTCAATTTATGTCCTGTTATCTATTTATTTGATTAGGGATGGGGAATATGGCCAGAGCTTTCAACCTTGGAACTGCGAATCCTAGTTTGAGTCTTGGCATAGACTCACCACCCTGTAATTATAGGCAAATCATTTAATCTCCCTGTGCCTAAAAAATAAAGATCTGACCTTGTGTAATGTAATCTGGTGCTTGTGTAAAGCTCTTTGGTGCCTTTGGGCCAAGTTTGTGCAATATAAAACAACAAGAAAAAATTATTTAGGTATTTGTAGAAATGTTGAATGAATGACCAGGAGGATGATGTGCTTGAAGAGAGGTTTATTGGTAACGCCACAGTTGTGGTTCATTTGAATCCTAGACACATAAATGTTCAGCAGTAAATTTGACAATGCTACATAGAATGCTTAGGCACATATGTGTTACTCTGCTCAAATGTAAATTAACATTGTCAGAAATTGGATTAATATTTGGGGTGGCCAACTGCACACCTCGAAGAATGATCACAACTCTTGTTAGGGTTAACCCTCAGAGTCATTAAATTAACCTGAGTGCAACCCCCTGGTAACTATAGCACCAAGGAGAGAGGCTTAACCTAGGGCAATGTGTAAAGTATGTATGCACTACCAAAACAGTAATGAAGTCAAAATGCAAACCATAAAAATACCAAACTCAATTAAAATATAGAGTAAAATTTAATAAACGAAATTATAAATATCCAATAAGGGAAACCACAGATTGGAATGTTTAAAGTTTTATGTAAAAGTAATGCAAAAAAGCACAAAGCGCAGTTATGAATGTTGAAAGTTTTATGTAAAAGTAATGCAAAAAGCGCCAATGTTGGTCAGTAGTTGTGTTAAACCAGGACGTAGGTGCGATTTGAGGCTCACTGTGATGTAGTGAGGATTGGATACTCAAACAAGGTTTGTCCTGATCAAAGATTTTACCTTCAAGATTAGTCTGTTAATTCTCAACCAATCACAGGAATACACTTACAAGGCCCCCAGGAACTCTGGAATGTTCTAAGGGACTCACAGGGTGTCAGGCAGAGACCAACAGCACAGTCCATTCAAAGTGCTGTTGCCCCTGGTCAGCAGGATAAACCCAGTAAAAGGGTCTGAGCATTATTTAAAACTAAATGCAGGAAAATCAGAAATCCTGCTTTTTGGGGGTGCCAACCTAATTTGGGACGCGTCTTGGTGGCCACAAACCCTTGGTGCTGCCCCAACCCCCAAACAGAGCGCAAGAAACTAGGGCATCATTATCGATACCACCCTATCCATGAAGGACCATGTGCGGGCCCTCTGCGGAAAAGGCTTTGCGACTCTGAAATTATTAACTAGACTTTTTCCTTGGATTCCATTGGAATGCAGAAAAATAGTCACTCAGGCACTGCTCATAAGTCAGCTTGATTATGGAAACGCTCTGTTTGTGGGCATGAATGAGCTCCTTTTACTGCGGCTTCAGGTGCTCCAAAACGCCGCAGCCAAACTGGTATGCAATAAAAGCAGACTAAGTTCCGCATCAGCGTGTATGAAACACCTGCATTGGCTTCCAATACGACAAAGAGCAGTATTTAAACTGCTCTGTCATGCACATAAAGTACTACATCTAAATGGACCCAGAATTCTCCAGGGGAGAATTGAGTTCTATGTCCCTACAAGGAGCCTTCGGTCACTCCATCAAGCACTAGCCAGAACTAAACGCATTAAGAAAGTAAGGACCGGTGGAAGGTCCTTCTCATACTTAGCAGCTCAGAGATGGAATAAACTCCCCTTGGATCTTCGTCTTACATCCGACTACTTGACATTCCGGAAAAAAATTAAAACCCATCTGTTCCCTAAAAATTAACAATCATTAATTCCTTTATACCAGCAGCCAAGCACTGTTGTGACTAGCGCCTTGATATCCCTTGGGATGAATGCTGCGCTCTACAAATAAATAAATAAAAGGTGTCTTACAGCTTGTTGTCTTCCTGTAGTCGCACAGTAAGTCGCCCATCTGAGCCTTGGAGTCCCCTACTTTGTCCTGGGTGCAAGAGGGAGCTGGTCCAGTCCTTCAGGGCTCCTCTTAGGCCCCCAACAGCAGGTCCAGTCTTATTCTGATCTTCTGCAGGTCCACAAAGTATTCTGCAGTGGGTGCTTGGAGGTGCCAGATTTATGCCCGGCACTAGCTGTTTGTTAGGGGTGACTCCTGGCTCCTCCCTAACCAATGAGGTATACGTTTTCAGGCCTTTACGTACTTAACTTATCAGTAGTTCCTGATGGCATTACTGCAAACATGCCCAAAATGCAATGTGTTGGGGCTAATTCAAGATGGCAAGTGTCTTCTACCACACCAAACCTGGGCTGTAAGGCTTGAGGTATCAGTTAAGAGTGCACTGCTGTTATCCTAGTGTCATCTCACATCTAACACTAAAATCCACTTTGAAGCAGGTACTGTATCCACAACAAACCCAGAGACAGAAGTCCAGTAGTACAAAAGCAGTGTCCTTCAGAAACCTGACGGGTGATAAACAAGAATTGTCTTTGCATCCTGTTCTCTTCCTTTCAACTACTCCCCAAGTGTGACACCTGGATCAACAGACCTGTCAAGCAGGTTTTGACACTGTCCTCTCAAAAGGAGGGCCGCAACTCCCACCTTGCATATTTTGTTTTACTTAGGCAGTCACCTCTGCCCATTCAGGTCAGCCTACTGCTTGCCTCTGGAAAGCTTTTTTCACTTTTTCCATACCTATTCAAGGCTAATCACTGGCTGGGGACTGATAGAGGGTTATCCTAATAAGCCCCCTGACAATTCACGGAGATAAAGGATAACTTTCTAAAAGTTACTTTCCCGTAATATTTATTAAAAAAACAGAATACACCATTGAATTGGGTGTTTAATAACTATTAAATATTGTGTTTTAAGTATTTTTCTAGATGGCCTCTTTCTGAGGTAACAGTATTAATATTTTGTCTTGCTACCCAGGATTTCTCTGTGGACCAGCCAGCCTTCCTACAGTGAAACTAGCTTTTGGGGGCTGGTCTCTCTAAGAACATATACATGTTATATTTCTACATGTCCTACTTTTAAATACTGAGCACTTTGCGGCGTGGACTGCAAGGCCTACTTAGGGGTGACTTGTTAATATTTTAAAGGAAGGTTGCTACCTGTCAAAAAGGGTTACAGTGCAGCAGTCAGGCTGCACAGAGTATGGCTGAAGCCATGTTTGCAGTGCCACTGTAGTGGTTTGCACATAGGTGCTACAGTCCACAAATGGCGTTTTCCAGGCCATTGGTACACTTTCTACACCACATACTATGGTCTTATAGGCAAGTTAAGGGTTCCAATTAGGAGTAAGCCAATTTAACCATGTTTAGGGGACACACAGTCTCTTTACTGCTGGTTAGTAGGGGTAAAGTGCACGTAGTTCTAAAGACAGGAGAAAGAATACGGTCCAGCAAAGAAGAAAAATCCGGACAGAGCACAAAGTAAAGTAAAAGCAGTAAAAGCAGATTTCCTACAAGTGTCCATAAATTCCTTTAGCTGTTAACAAGGTGGTACTTAGTTATGTCCAAAGCAAGATTTTGAGTAAGCGTCAAGGTTTTGGTCTGTGTTAATGAATAACCGTGACCATCCTTGTGACTTTATGCATATAGCAACATTCTATTTAGAAATAAATGGAAATTCACAAAAAATTGTCAAATGTGCACCTACAGCATCTCAGAAATTGGTAGCTGTGTAGACAGTACATTAGTCATAAATGATAGTCATCACAGACCATGTGATTCACATACTGACACCAGAGCGGAGTGGAAAGAAAACACAGTCAAGTAGGGAAGTGGGGCATCTAAAGGATGCAAACCTAATCATAAAATGCAGTGAACACACTGTTTTCATCTATGGAAAACAAATCACCCAAAATGACTGCAAAAGTATGCGACCATAAAAGCCAACATGTACAATAAAGCACAGAAAATGGAAGAACTTACATACTTATTATTTCATAGGCCCAATCATTCCAAGTAGAATTATTACCCAAATTCAACGAGTCTAATAAGGAAACAATAACAATGAGTATAGCTATACAAAGAAAAAAGCATGGGCGAGAGAGCAGCAAAAGAAAAGCACATTTACTGACTTATTAGGCTGAATCTGAGGGAAACATAACCCGGGGCAACCTCACCAGTGTCCATCTTGGGAGGACATGATAAATGGAAAAGTATTGGCTGTGAATAAATGAAGTTCTCAACTATCAAAACAGAGCAAGATTAACTACTAAAAATAGAGACAAACTATAAAAAAAAAATGAGGAATAAAATAAATCAGAAAAACAAATACTTTTTAGCAATAATGGTATACACAGGGTAACTAAATGCCCAATCATATTAAAAGCACTAGGTGATGCATGACAACTGAATGCTGCCACCCTATTGAAAGTACAGTGTGATTTGAGCCTAGAAAGGAATAACACATAAACAATGCAACGAGAGGTGTTCAAAAGGTTACATCAGCAACCTAAAGTGAATGAGTTTCACTCGGCAGTAAAGTAAGTAAAACAACCTCCGAGAGAGGGGAGCACGGCTGAAATGGAATCATGGGTGACTACGGTGGAGGAGAGAAAGCAGACTATCAAGTAAGAAAAAAAAAGATACACAAAAGTTGATGTGTTATGCACATACCTGGTAAATGAGAAAGCTAGCAACACAAAGGGCCAAATCATTAGAGTAATTATTGCTGACAGCTGAGGAGAACCATTCAGTAGATACATTCAAACCCTTGTTTATTGTATTAGCCTTCCAGATTCATCTGTTTTCTTGTAAAGTTGGCAATTGATCAACATTTCATTTTCTTAATAAACATTTAATTACATCAGTAACTCACCATTTCATTTCAGCAGCTTGATGATTACATTGAGCATAGTGCTCAACTAAAGGGACACTTTAAACAAGACATCTGATTCTTGACTGGTGTCGTAAAATTATTTTCCTATCTTTTGAGTTGTTTTATCAATATAGGAGAGACCAAAAGGAAGTTGGCTGCTATAAATCTCATTCTTGGTTACACAGCTAGAGTCATTTTTATTGTTTGACTATCTAAAGAAAAAAGTTTAACAATGCAGGTAGTATTTCATGCCCCAACAACAATGGGCAATTAAAGACTTCAAATCCAGTGTTTGCACCAGTGTAGGACTTGGAGAGTCAGTGTATTCCCTGATTAATTTGTCACACAGATGTTGACCTCTCTTAAAAGCCAACATTGGCTTATCAATGTGGAATGTGCCATTAGTAATAAAAAAAATTAAAAAATCCAGTATCGGAGACTGATTTTATTGGAATTGGTACCAAATTCTAATATACAAAGCCCTAGTTGTATATCTCACATATACATCAAATTTACAGGGGAATGTCACACAATTTCTTCTTTTTCGTGGGATAGAGTTTGATGTCTAATCATACACCCCCATGTGTGTCTTTTCAAGAGAATAAATTAAAAGCAGGCCGGTATACCACAGTGACGCTTGACAAGTGTTCAAAACTAAAAAGTGAGGTGAGCCTAGGAAGTGCCTCACTTAAGCAACTCCTTAGAAGCCGTTCAGGTTACAATGGTCTAAACATGACACTGATGTTTTAAATGTGTACGGACACAACGAAAATTAAAGACAGAAGGTTTGTGTTTCCATAACTCAATTTTAACCTTTTGGGGGTAGCACAACTGGCGTCCTTTCTCAATGGGGGCCTTTAGGGAATGTATTGTTCGGATTTGGACAAATATCACTTTAGCTGACACATTGCTTTTCCTTATTCACATATTTTTGGGAGTTGTTTTCTGTTCCTGTCTGGGAAGTGCCGATGATGACACTGAGCTAATTGGTGAGTACCTGCCAATTGCTCCTAAGGTGTTGCTTACGTGAGGTACTTCCTATACTCGCCTCACTTTTTAGTTTTGAACACTTGTCAAACGTCTCTGTGGTATACCGGCCTGCTTTTAATTTATTTTCTTAAAAAGACACACATGGGGGGGTGTTTGATTAGACACGTGGTGGTTAAAAAAAGAAAAACTGACATCCTACAACCTTTTGTTTCACCATGATTGTAAGACAGCTTGCTTGACAAAATCCTGTAACTAGTAAGAGAAAGAAAAGTAAACCCCAATTTCTGAGATAAGATAAGCAGCAATTAGTAAAAAAGACAAACTGATGTTTGACCTCTGTCCTTGAGCAGACAGCAAGATAAAAACAAGATTTAAAGGCATCTTTATTGCTCATTCACTTTCGGAATGAACAGAACACCTGTTCCTTTCCAGCGGAAGTTCAATCGCCAGAACGGACCAGTAGGGCCTAAAAATAGCTCGATGTGATCAAATCTGACTTGCCATAGCGAGTGGGCGAGTAGATTTTTCAAGGCCCGAAGAACTACCAGTGCCTCGTTCTGAGGAAGATTGGTATATAGGCAGTCAATGTCCATTATGACAAGCAAATCTGTATCTATGTCCGTGTCCTTATAAGCTATTAATAACAGATATACTGTGACTGGCATAGCACTTGCAGAGCAGCACACAGGGTTTAATTAAAATACTCAGTGAGAGGCTGGAGAATAGGCTCATAGCCTGAAACAGTATAATGGCCGGAAACCTTGATGGATTTTAGGGAGGTTGTAGATGGCAGGAGTAGTGTGGAGGTACTTTATTGTTTTTTGATCAGCTGGGTGGTCATTTATCTGTTATCTGACATGTATACTGGCACCACTTGCCAGGTGTGATGTTGTGGTGGCATGTAAGGGGTGGAATGTTTAAGCTACCTTTATCGGAATACAAGGAAGGCATTCTATAAATACAAAATGCAAAGGTGTTCATGAGTATCGTTGTAAAGAAGGTACTGTTAGATGTCCGATGATGGCCAATTATGACACATCCAAAGTATTGGGTGGATGGGGTGAAGTCAATATTGTACACATACTGTATGGTTTATCTTTCATATGGGGATGTTAGTAAAATAAGGACAACCAACTCTGTCTTATGTTAGGCATGTGCTTTGGTGAGGCATAATAGTAGTAGGCTGGTGCTTGGAGAGATGGAGTAGAGAGAAAACACATAAATGAACTTTTTGTGTGACTGTCAGTCTGACTCTGTGGCAACTGATTCTAGACATGGTGTCCTCTGAGCAGGAAACCCAGACCACTATTACCTCTGGGGTTGACTCTATTTCATGTGATTTCCTGAATTGTAATTGTTGGGCCAAATAAGTGATATTGTTTTTGGTAATTCCATCAGTATGGTAATTAGCAATTCACAAATGTGAGAAATCCTACCTGAACAGCTTAATATATGTAGCAGGTGTGGTCCTCCTCATCATGGTGGAACATTTAAGTAATCCTACAAATGGGCATTTTAGTGCTCATTCTGAGCTAGGTTGATAATTAGGTGGCAAAACAGGAGATTGTTAGGAGTCTTCAGAAAGGAAACTGAAGATCATTCCCGTGCATTTGTGGTCTGATTGCAAGTAGTAAAAGGTGGAAACGCCAATTTGACGGAGAGGGTAGATATTGTTTTAGGTGTAAAGGAGGCACCAAGTTTTATTAGAGAATATCAGGGGATGTACAGCTTGTATAGGAAGGCTCGGGCCATTTAGTAAGACTCAGGGCTTGTACACCATGATTGGAGATGATGAGTTGCGAGGAGGTCATTTGCATGAGATATGAATGGATTGAATGGGGGTGACCGATTATATACTTTATTTTTTAGGTCAAAGTCTACCAGACAGCACAGTTGTCTGGTTGCAAAGACATATTGTGGACATGCTGAAAGCCTCCCAGGCTTCTTAACTTCATTCGACACAGTGGTGGAACAGGGAGTAAATGTTAAGTATTTTCAAGGGACACGTGGTTTCAGACTAGTTTTTCTCCTTCTGTGAACACAGGCTGCTTGTGTGCCTCACTGAGCATAAAACTACAGATCTAAAATGACATGAAACATCACAGGTTGCCCTGTTATTTCTATGCTCAATTTACTATGGTTTCTCTGTTAGTGCTGTTAAATTTAGATGATGCAAAGTTTGAGAAATTAAGTTGGAGAGATGTGGGACTTCAGATTCTACATTGCAACAGTCCAGTTTCATCTTGTTCTTTTCTCTATCTCAGGGCCCTCCGCGAACCTCCAGCCTGCAGGCACCAATCATGCTGCTCTCTGGGCACGAAGGCGAAGTGTATTGCTGCAAATTTCACCCCAATGGAGCCACCCTGGCATCTGCAGGCTTTGACAGACTGATATGCAAGTTGATATTTATTTCTATTTTCTCAATTTGTTAAACTCCACCCAGACTATGAAATCCATAACAGGAGACACAGAACAATATCCGTGTTTTTTAGTGTTGGGCTTCGAAATGTTAAGTTGTACATGTTTATGGCCAATAAGCCTAGCCACACTTTTCCTATTTCTTAATAGAGTTTGCCGTGTAAGGAACGGGCAGAGCACAAGCAAATATATGAACATTGTAATGGGAAATATATCTATATATATATATATATCTAATCTACTGGCGGTCGCCAGTAGATAGTTATAGTTAAAACCTATTATCCATAGGAAATCCGCGACATTCTATTTGAAATAACGTTGGCGCCGGTTGACGAATCTTCGTGAAAGTTTCCAACTTGTTGGGGCGCTCCGGTCCGCTCCTATCCTGAAAGTCTCGGGGTGATACGTCAAGCGGGGCCGAGAAAAAGGGGGTCCCAAAACGCGTTTTCCCCATTCATTTTTCCATAGGAACCTTTAGTCGCAGCTACAGCCCGAACTGCTGAACGGAATTACACCAAATTTGGCAAAGAGGTAGCCCTTGGTTCAGTGTCGTGCCTTTTGCTTAAATGGTGTAAATCCGTTCAGTAGTTCCTGAGAAAATCAAAAGTAAAGTCACATATATATCTGGGCGGAGCCTAACCACACATGTCATTGTGAGATCTGATTGGCTGTCAGCACTTCATCCTGGAATTGCTGGCAGCCATCTTGGGACCAATATAAATGATAGTACCTCATTGAAATGCATTGTAGTGAATAGAAGATTTTGAGGGTCACCAAAAGGAGAACTATAAAGGGTGATAACAGGCTTTAGTTACATTAGAATTTATTTGTTGATGGTACCATACTAATTTTAGGAATTGTGGTGTATTCTAAGGTGATTTTACCATGTGAAAAACCTTCTGCTGGGATATCATGAATCATGTTTGAGAGAACACTATTTTCTCATGCTTGTCCCATGGAGGTTTGGAAGGTGCTCCAGAAGCTAAAATGAGAGCATATTTTCTGTAAATTCACATTATCTTTCTCACTCATGTGAGAATGAAGTCTGACATTCTCAGTAAAACATGTACATCCAACAAGGGCAGAGACTGTCAGTTGATTCCTTTGTGTTCTACTGCAGCTTCCCAGAGTGTTCTAAAGAACAACTAGAGTGCTAACAGCCTTACTTATGACAAAAGTATGGCACACCTGAAGCCATCTTGATTGGAATAAACTGGTAACACTTAAACAATTTAATTTAAAAAGGAACAAAATGATGGGGTTCATTTTGTCATAGAAATTATGGTTAGTGCTGTAGAAAGAAAAATTAGGACATGTTTCAAGTGTGATCTCAAATATCTTCCTGTTATATTTCAACAGGAGCAGCCTGCCAGTTGATGCCTTTGTGTTCTACTGCAGCTTCCCAGAGTGTTCTAAAGAACAACTAGAGCGCTAACAGCCTTACTTATGACAAAAGTATGGCACACCTGAAGCCATCTTGATTGGAATAAACCGGTAACACTTAAAACATTTAATTTAAAAAGAAACAAAATGAGGGGTTCTTTTTGAAATAGAAATTATGGTTAGTGCTGCAGAAAGAAAAATTAGGGCATGTTTTAAGTGAGATCTGAAATCCTCTTCTATTTCATTAGAAAATTCTGACATGCAGACTGAAACAATCACTTTCAATACCAGCAGCAGACTACCAGTTAACTCCCTGGTGAGCAGTAGCTTTACTCCAGTGATCTAATGAGCAACTAGAGTGCTAACATTCTGAATTTATGGCAGATGTGAGACACATCTGAATGCCTTCTTGATGGAATCAAAGTAAAAAACTGAAAGCATTTCCTACTGAGGAGACTGCAGTAAATGAAGAAATTAGGAAACTTCATAACAAAGAAGTCTTCCAAGATGGCCACCAGTGAAAAAAGAGCCCAAATGTAGCACAAATATTACCCAGATGTAGCCCACATATAGCCCAATGACAAAAGTGTGCAAAACACTTTTTATTTTTAGTTTTTTGCAGTTTTATGTAGTGCAGACTGGTCAGGTATTGGAGCATTGCATCTTAAAACATGACCCCCTACACTACAAAAACACCACTGCACTACCTTAAACCCTAAAACACTACCCCCAGCACGACCCCCTACACTACACAAGCACCACTGCACTATCCTAAACCCTCAAACACTACCCCCAGCACGACCCCCTACACTACCCAAACACCACTGCACTAACCTAAATCCTAAAACACTACCACCAGCACGACCCCCTACACTACCCAAACACCACTGCACTACCCTAAAACATGACCCCCTACACTACACAAACACCACTGCACTACCCTAAACCCTAAAACACTACCCCCAGCACGACCCCCTACACTACACAAGCACCACTGCACTACCCTAAACCCTAAAACACTACCCCAGCACGACCCCTACACTACACAAGCACCACTGCACTACCCTAAACCCTAAAACATTACCCCCAGCACGACCCCCTACACTACCCAAACACCAATGCACTAACCTAAATCCTAAAACACTACCCCCAGCACGACCCCCTACACTACCCAAACACTACTGCACTACCCTAAAACATGACCCCCTACACTACACAAACACCACTGCACTACCCTAAACCCTAAAACACTACCCCCAGCACGACCCCCTACACTACACAAGCACCACTGCACTACCCTAAACCCTAAAACACTACCCCCAGCACGACCCCCTACACTGCCCGAACACCACTGCACTGCCCTAAACCCTGAAACACCAGCCCCTGCATGACCCCCTACACTGCCCGAACACCACTGCACTGCCCTAAACCCTGAAACACCACCCCTAGCACGACCCCCTACACTGCCCGAACACCACTGCACTGCCCTAAACCCTGAAACACCACCCCCTTCACGACCCCCTACACTGCCCGAACACCACTGCACTGCCCTAAACCCTGAAACACCACCCCCAGCATGACCCCCTACACTGCCCGAACACCACTGCACTACCCTAAACCCTAAAACACTACCCCCAGCACGACCCCCTACACTACACAAGCACCACTGCACTACCCTAAACCCTAAAACACTACCCCCAGCACGACCCCTACACTACACAAACACCACTGCACTACCCTAAACCCTAAAACACTACCCCAGCACGACCCCCTACACTACCCAAACACCACTGCACTAACCTAAATCCTAAAACACTACCCCCAGCACGACCCCCTACACTACCCAAACACTACTGCACTACCCTAAAACATGACCCCCTACACTACACAAACACCACTGCACTACCCTAAACCCTAAAACACTACCCCCAGCACGACCCCTACACTACACAAGCACCACTGCACTACCCTAAACCCTAAAACACTACCCCCAGCACGACCCCTACACTGCCCGAACACCACTGCACTGCCCTAAACCCTGAAACACCAGCCCCTGCATGACCCCCTACACTGCCCGAACAACACTGCACTGCCCTAAACCCTGAAACACCACCCCTAGCACGACCCCCTACACTGCCCGAACACCACTGCACTGCCCTAAACCCTGAAACACCACCCCTTCACGACCCCTTACACTGCCCGAACACCACTGCACTGCCCTAAACCCTGAAACACCACCCCCAGCATGACCCCCTACACTGCCCGAACACCACTGCACTGCCCTAAACCCTGAAACACTACCCCCAGCAAGACCCCCTACACTGCCCGAACACCACTGACCTAAACCCTGAAACACCACCCCCAGCACGACCCCCTACACTGCCCGAACACCACTGCACTGCCCTAAACCTTGAAACACTACCCCCAGCATGACCCCCTACACTGCCCGAACACCACTGCTCTGCCCAAAACCCTGAAACACCAGCCCCAGCACGACCCCCTACACTGCCCGAACACCACTGCACTGCCCTAAACCTTGAAACACCAGCCCCTGCACGACCCCCTACACTGCCCGAACACCACTGCACTACCCTAAACCCTGAAACATCACCCCCAGCACGACCCCCTACACTGCCCGAGCACCACTGCACTGCCCTAAACCCTGAAACACCAGCCCCAGCACGACCCCCTACACTGCCCGAACACCACTGCACTGCCCTAAACCCTGAAACACCAGCCCCAGCACGACCGCCTACAGTGCCCGAACACCACTGCACTGCCCTAAACCCTGAAACACCAGCCCCAGCACGACCCCTTACACTGCCCGAACACCACTGCACTGCCCTAAACCGTGAAACACCAGCCTCAGCACGACCCCCTACACTGCCCAAACACAACTGCACTGCCCTGAACCCTGAAACACCAGCCCCAGCACAACACCCTACACTGCCCGAACACCACTGCACTGCCCTAAACCCTGAAACACCAGCCCCAGCACGACCCCCTACACTGCCCAAACACCACTGCACTGCCCTAACCCCTGCCCCACCAGCCCCAGCACGACCCCCTATACTGCCCGAACACCACTGCACTGCCCTAAACCCTGAAACACCAGCCCCAGCACCACCCCCTACAATGCCCGAACACCACTGTACTGCCCTAAACCCTGAAACACCACCACCTGCACTGCTCCCTACACTGCCCGAACACCACTGCACTGCCCTAAACCCTGAAACACCACCCCCTGCATGACCCCCTACACTGCCCGAACACCACTGCACTGCCCTAAACCCTGAAACACCACCCCCTGCACCACCCCTACACTGCCCGAACACCACTGCACTGCCCTAAACCCTGAAACACCACCCCTGCACCACCCCCTACACTGCCCGAACACCACTGCACTGCCCTAAACCCTGAAACACCACCCCCAGCATGACCCCCTTTACTGCTCGAACACCACTGCACTGCCCCAAACCCTGAAACACCACCCCCAGCATGACCCCCTACACTGCCCGAACACCACTGCACTGCCCTAAACCCTGAAACACCACCCCTAGCACGACCCCTACACTGCCCGAACACCACTGCACTGCCCTAAACCCTGAAACACCACCCCTTCACGACCCCCTACACTGCCCGAACACCACTGCACTGCCCTAAACCCTGAAACACCACCCCCAGCACGACCCCTACACTGCCCGAACACCACTGCACTGCCCTAAACCCTAAAACACCACCCCCAGCACGACCCCCTACACTGCCCGAACACCACTGCACTGTCCTAAACCATAGAACACTACCCCCAGCATGACCCCCTACACTACCCGAACACCACTGCACTACCCTAAACCCTAAAATACTCCCCCAGCACGACCCCCTACACTACCCGAACACCACTGCACTGCCCTAAACCCTAAAACACCCCCCCAGCACGACCCCCTACACTACCCGAACACCACTGCACTGCCCTAAACCCTAAACCACTTCCCCCAGCACGACCCCCTACACTACCTAAACACCACTGCACTGCCCTAAACCCTAAAACACTACCCCCGCATGACCCCCTACACTACCCAAATACCAATGCACTACCCTACTCCTAAAACACTACCCCCGCACAACCCCCTACACTACCCAAAGACCACTGCACTACCCTAAACCCTAAAAAACTTCCCCCAGCACGAACCCCTACACTACCCAAACACCACTGCACTACCCTAAACCATAAAACACTACCCCCAGCAGTACCCTTACGCTACCCAAACACCACTGCACTACCCTAAACCCTAAAACACTACCCCCAGCAGTACCCCTACACTACCCAAACACCATTGCACTACCCTAAACCCTAAAACACTACCCCCAGCAGTATCCCCTACACTACCCAAACACCACTGCACTACCCTAAACCCTAAAACCCTAAAACACTAACCCCAGCACGACCCCCTACACTACCCAAACACCACTGTACTACCCTAAACCCTAAAACACTCCCCCAGCACGACTCCCTACACTACCCAAACACCACTGCACTACCCTAAACCCTAAATCTACCCCCAGCATGACCCCCTACACTACACAAACACCACTGCACTACCCTAAACCCTAAAACACTACCCCCTGCACGACCCTCTTCACTACCTAAACACAACTGCACAATTTGTTACAGGCGTTGCAACGCAGGCCTGTGGTGCTTACTGGAAGTACCTGGTGGGCTAGTTGGGCCCCAGGGACTCTCAGGATTCAAGGTGACCTAATCCCCCAACTTAAAACGCGCCACGGGCGCGTTTGCACAGTGGTGAAGGGAGGGGCGGGGCCTCAGGTGACATGTGCGCAAACACGCCCTGTGGTGCGTTTTAAGTTGGGGAGTTAATTCCCTTTGAATCCTGGGGGCCAACTAGCCCACCAGGTACCTTCAGTAAGCACAACAGAGTTGCGTTGCAGAGAGGTGAAAAAAGTGCGTGGCCTCGGAACGCCTCTCTGCAACTCAGCTCTGTGGTCCTAACTGTAGGTACCTGGGGGGCTAGTTGGGCCCCAGGGACCCTCAGGATTCAAGGGGACTTAATCCTGCAACTTAAAACGCGCCACGGGGCGCGTTTGCACACATGTCACCTCAGGCCCCCCTCCCTTCACCACTGTGCAAACGCGCACTGGCTCTGGTTAGTCAGAGTCAGTTACCACCAGTACCCGTCTGAAAAAGTTGTGGGCACAGGATGATTTTGCAACAAGGCCTCTTTCTGCTCCTCTGTTGGTTCTTTCTGCACATCTTTTGCTTCTTTCTGTGCGTTTTTCTTCTTTCTTCACATGTCCTACCTCTGTTGGCATAGTTAGAAACTAGCATTTAAAAAACCTTTGAAATTCACTTAAAAAACCATAGGTTTCAGACACGTTATAGTTAGAAATTAGCATTTAAAAAACCTTTGAAATTCACTGAAAAAACCATAGGTTTTAGGGACAGTTATAGTTAGTTGGACATTTCACCCGTACAAAACCCGTGAAATTCCCCTGTTATAGTTAGTTCAGCTAACTATAACTCGCGCCCGCAATGCACTGCTGATGACGTCACATATTACATCACTCATGACATGGTCAGTGACATCACTGATGACATCTCAAATGACATCACTGATGACATCATCCATGTGATAATTTCATGCATCTTCTCACACCCTAATATAACTTTTGATACACCCACTCTAAATTACAGACTGCCATTCTCAAAACCATAGACACTCCAACACCAAAAACTACATACCCACTCACTGATTCTTAGGTCTACACACATATCCACTCACTCACCTGTACAGTCACTCATACTTACAGTAACTCAGTACAGGACTATCATATGCACTCATACACCTATATAAACACTCACACACCGCCACTCATCCATAGAGGTACTCACACACCTAGTCAGTCATGCAAAAATTAATCACACACCCATTTACTCACCTATACAGTTATACACACACCAGCTCACTTACTCATACAAATACTAGCACATTCTTACGCTCTTATACAATAACTGATACAAGCACACACGCATCCATACAGCCACTCTCACAATAACACACTCTCACTTATAGCCATTTAAATACTCTAACACACATATATACTGCCTTTTACATATGTAGTTACTCGCACATGTACCACTGAGATATACATTCACTCACTAACACACCCATACACACACTCACCCACCCAAGCAGTCCATCACAGATGCACTCTTGAAATCATGCACCCAGTGAATCACCCACTCACACATCTATGTATAGAGTCACACACACCCCACCCACACAAACACTCAGGCAGCCATACAGATACTCAGAGAACCAATCAATAACCCATATAGACACTCATGTAGCTATTCGCAAATCCATGCATCCACTTACACACCAACAAACAGACGGATACAGACATTCACACAGTTTAGTCACTAACCCATGTATTCAGTAAGATACGTTTAATCACTCACTTGTAGAGTCAGTCACTCACGTACTAAATCATCCATTCAGACACTTATACACCCACTCATTCTTCAATACGCCTTTCCCTATATATATTAAACATATTTAAACTTTACAGAAACACACAGTCACTGGATGATGTCATCAGTGATGTCATCAGTGATGTCACTGACCATGTCATGAGTGATGTAATATGTGACGTCATCAGCAGTGCATTGCGGGGCGCGAGTTATAGTTAGCTGAACTAACTATAACAGGGGAATTTCACGGGTTTTGTACGGGTGAAATGTCCAACTAACTATAACTGTCCCTAAAACCTATGGTTTTTTCAGTGTATATATATATATATATATATATATATATATATATATATATATAATCAAAGTGGTTCCAAAGTAAAATTCAGAACAGTCAAGTGATTTAATGAGTAATTTCTTGGCTGACTTCCCCTTTGAACGAAGCAATTTCTGAACCTTGCTTGGGAAAATCTGGGCTGCAACTGAGACATTTGACCTCTCTTACATGCATGTATATGTATTTGTGCATATGCAGTTTTGCATCATGCTGATGCCACTGCCTCTAACTCATTGTTATAACGCAGCATGGTTGTTTTTACTTAAAAAAATATGAATTGCAGTTGATTACATTTCAAAGGAACCCTTCAATCGCCCCAGAATTAATCAGTCCTGATCTGTTATGACCCCAACTTCCCTGAAAATTCATCTCAGTGATCCACACCTAGTTTGACAAAGTAACATAATTCCTGGCTTGTGGTAGAAAAAATATTTGGACTCGCCCTGTTCCTGGCAGCTGGCCATTTATCAGTAACTGACAGACTGAGTCGCATCATCCCATTAATTGTTGGCATATGTACAGCTCATAACGTAATGTAAAACGTAAATGCATTTTGTTGGCCTGATTTTTGCATTTTACTATTCTATTAAGAAAATAGTCATCAGAATCAAAAAATCTTTAAGATAACTTTGCAGTTAGCAGCGTTCCTTCCATCTTCCATTGCTGGGTGGATCCACTTGCTTGGAAGTCAAAGGTTCCATATTTTAAACGTTTGTCTCTCTAGACTCATAAAATGTGCATAATGTAAATAAGATTATTGTGTGGGGGAGTGAATTGCATGTCTGTCTTTGAACCTTTCATTTAAATGTTTATTTTTTTTGTTGCTTTGTTCTAGTGCTGTGGAATGTATATGGAGATTGTGAAAATTACGCTACTCTAAAAGGGCACAGTGGGGCAGTCATGGAGCTACATTATAGCACTGATGGCAGGTGAGAACTAAGGAAGGACAGTTATTTACTGAGTTGGCATTTCCAAATTGATTCTTATTTTTGCTTGAATGAATACAGCATCCGGAATGAACCATGGAAGATAAAGCCCAATGTATTTTAGTCAAAATATTAAGGAAGTGTTTTACTCATAAAAGTAGACATCCATCTCTACTACCAGTCCCGTCTTTAGTGCCATCCTAGAACTAACGTTAGTACTTTAGACTCCAAAGTACTAAAATATGTGTATGGTGCACTGCTGCTACCAATATTATTAACAAGCATCTGCAATGCAATAGGTCTCGCTTTTACGCGAGTTTAATCTATTGGCATTGTAAATGACAATGCCTTTTATTTTTGTTTTTTTAAATATAAATAAAAGGCATTGTCATTTACAATGCCAATAGCTTAAACTCGCGTAAATGCGAGACCTATTGCATTGCAAATGCTTGGTTACTCAGCGAGCCTGTTTCATTCTCAACATTTCTTCTGCCAGCCTGTTAATTCACAAATGCATGATGACAAGGGAGAAGGTAAGATTCTTCGTGTTTCCCTTGCTAAGCCATGGGCCGGACATTGGAGAGGGGTAGAGCCGGGGCGCTCTGCGGGCTTATTTTTCACTGACATTGCAAGAGAAACCGGAAGAATCTTGTCTGCCCCCCCTTGTCTTCATGCATTTACGAATTAACAGGCTGACAAAAGAAATGTTGCAAAATGAAACAGACTCGCTGAGAAACCAAGAGTGTCTCAGACAGCCGGTCTGCTTCTAACGCCTCTGGAAACTTTTAAGGCAGCTCTAATTCACTGTGTCTCAGGCAGAGCCCAAAACCTGCCCAGTAATTATCTGCTGAGTGCAGGGAGCATGAGTCATCCACAGAGCACAGTAAGGAAGCTGTAAACAGCCGCTAACAAAAAGAAACATTTTTCGTTCAGTGCCAGGACAAAAAGTAACAATACCATTTCACCTCATTTGCAGGCGTTAATCAAATGTTAGAAATCCCTTCCTTTCCGCATTGTCCGGTTTACCTAACTTTTCTCAACCAACTGTATCCTAACTCCATCTATAACTGCAGTTTTCATTTTTTTTACTTATAAGGTCCCAAATGCGAGACCTATTGGCTATGCCAATGCTTGTTTGCTTTTATTATTGTACTCATTGGCGCATTCTAATTCACTGGTAAGGAAAATTTCATCTAAACAACATGGAGGGTGTAAATGTAAATACCCAGTAGACCGGTGAGTTGTTAATGCATTTGAGTAAAGTATTCCTACCTACGATTTTTTTTAAATACAATTTCTCATAACCACACGAGTAAACGTACCTGATGCTCCAAGCTTTTATGAACATATTTTTGTTGTTGTTATTTTTACTAGTAAACACTGACGTAGGCGTGTCTCTTGAGCCAGCAATGTAACCGGCCCACTTTTTCTTCCTTAGGGCACCTCAGAAGCACAGTTTTGGCAACAGTAACTAGGGCAACGTCTGAGCAGAGAAGCTGTTGCAAAGCACGAAGAGAAGTTTTATTTCCCCCTCACACGCCCGTCCTAGCTTTGCTACCAATATTCTAAAGGCCTGAGTGTGGCCCATTACCGGAGAGCGCCCTTAACTGATAATTAGCCCAGTGCGCCCGGTTTTCACAGGTTTGGCCCAGGGGGAGACCCGTCCAAGGTGTCAGAAGTGAGCGATCTGACGTGTGAACGTGGTGCGCCTTCCGCGTTTCTGCATAGCACGTGCTATGAGCGAAAATATGTTTCAGGGCGTTAAGCGTCGGATGGCGCGCGCGGTCTCTCCAGATTGCTTTGTTTAGGGGGCAGTTTAATAAACAAACAGACTTTGCGCAAAAGTGAGACAGACTGGTTTTGAACCGCAAATGTGATTGTTTCATCAATATTGTGACAGCTTGGGCACCCTGTCTCATTTACCCACTGGAGCATGCCCCAGGCACTCTCTGCTATTACCGAGCCCAGTTGAGCGGAAATACGTAATGCTTTCTACGCATTGGCATAGTTCTGCTGGGGAGGGGGTGTGTCGTGGGTGAGAAGGGCGCCGCCGATCTCTTCGGGAAGGAATGCAGCTGCCACCCTGCGCGCCGCTGCTCGCTCCCGAGAGCCAAACGCCGTGGGAGTGACACATTATAAAGGAGGTGGGACATGCACCCCCCTTTGGCCATTTGCGTGCTTTCATTATTGAAAGACACACGCAAAGGCCAATGTGTGGGAGGAGTGTGACCCACACAGAGAAGTTTGGAGTGCTCACAAGAAGCCTCCCATAGAGCAGCGCATGCGCGCTGCGCTAGGCTCGACCTAAAAAGGACAATTTGGGGTGTGCCCAAATGACCGCACAATGCCTGTGCTACTAATACTGGAAAAGCCAAGATGGTATCCTGTGGGGATAAATCGCTTGAATTACTTTTTCCACAGTGAAATCATAATTTTTAACACCGGGACCTTTGACTTAATCATGCCAGGATGTTTAATCAAACATTTGTAAATAGTTTTCTGTATAGTGTCTCCGCACAGTGCTCAAGTCCCTGGAGTGGAACTTAAACTACAAACATTTACACTTTGATGTAAATCCCATCACCCTCCACATATATATCACTGGAACATAATTACATCACAATACATTTAAAAGTGTCTCCTTGCTTCCTTCTTGTATTTTGAATAGATGCTGCACAATCCATTCACCGTGCAATTCCCATGGAGGTAGTTGTCAAAAATCAAACTCTTGGCCAGCAATGCCCTATTAATATTTTACAGTCTGTATTATTCCACCATTTCCTTTGCAAACAACTCCTCCAGTTGGTACTGTCAACGCAAATAATTTTGAAGGCCTCTTCACGACTAGGAAGAGCGTAGAATCTCAATATCTGGGGAAAAGCTTAAATCAGCAAGTACACTAGGCAAGACGCAATTTTAACTCCATTCAACTTCCATTTTATACGCGGGGGATCACCACATGTCAAATCCTCTATCTGCCTCTGTCTCAGAGTAAATGCCCAGTGTTTACATTAAGGATTTTGTTATACCCTACTTTGTTGTATAACATGTACTCCAGCCCTGCTGCCTCTAGCTGCTCAGCCAGAGTGTGAGTTGGTTATGGAATGTTGGTGTGCCTGTGATGCGTGGAATGCCTGGGTGTCTGAGTGGATGAGTGTTGGCAGTTAGAGATGGGCTGAGCAGCTAGGCAGGCTGCTCCTGGTGGGGCTGGTACCACACCAGTGCTGGCTGGATTCAAGACAGATGTAACCTGGACAGATGGATGAAATAAAGAAGACTTGAATATACATCCTGGCTCCTGGTGTCTACTTACTGAGAACACAACAGATTTAACTGTGGTAATAGTTACCAATACTATGAGCACTACCTCTTGCACTCTTAATTTAAGAAATAATGTAATGATTCCTATGGCTAGAATTAATATTACCAACGGAATTATTATGTTCAGTACTACATTAGTACTGCAAATTGTACCACTCCCACTGGTACTAGTGAAACACAAGCCTCAGTCCCAGAATGTCTGAAGATTGGTCGGGTGACTCCAATTCTGAAAAAAACAGGGGCTTACCCAAAGGACCTAAATAATTGTCAGCCAGTGTCTAACATCCCCTTCGTAGCGAAACTGTTAGAAATGCATAACAATCAACTGCCATCCTACACATCCTAGATGACGCACTCAAAATCCTGGACCAGAACAACTCATCCTTACTTCATACTCCTCGATCTGTCATCAGCCTTCGACTTGGTCATTCATGGCACCCTCTTAGAGGTACTGCAATACAGAATGCATTTATCTGGTAATGTCCTCAAATTGTTCATTTCCTTCCTGCAAGATCAATCACAACAAATCCAATTGGGTAGCTCGCTCTCCAACCGGTCGCTAGTTAATCTTTGAGTCTCTCAAGGATCCATCATCATGCCTACACTCAACTTTTATATGGAATTGCTGACGCAAATCCTCAACCAAGTGAATCTTGAATACCACATATATGTTGATGATACACAGATTTACTTTCCTCTCCAGGCGATATCGTCCGCCTCAATGACACAATGAGGGAAACCCAAACCTGGCTCCCAAGTAACCATCTAAAATTAAAGTCCAGAAAGGCATAATTCCTACTCATCTCCCCTATGCCCAACTCCCTTCCCATTCAAGAATCGATCAACCTCCTTAACACCTTCAATTGCAAACCTGTCATTGATTCAACAAATCCCTTGAGATAACCCCAGGCAAGAACCTTAACATGCAAGCACACATCCGGTCTGTCGTATGCAATGCTTGTTTTGAACTCAACCTCTTCAAGAAAGTGAAACTGTTCATCCAACTACCTGACTTCAAGACCACAGTCCAAGCTTTAGTTGTATCCAGAATAGACTACAGCAGTGACACCTTAACTGTTCTGCCTAAATCAAAAACTGCTCTACTCAGGGCAACCCTCAATGCAGTGGCAAGACTAGTAACCGTAAAGAGGCGATTTGACCACATCACACCCTCCCTTTTGGCTCTCATCTGGCTCCCTTTCGAAACCAGGATCCAGATGAAATTTGCATGCATAACACACACAGCCCTTCACCAATATCAATGCAGGTACTTGGCACAAAAACGTACGATCTCAGGAGGCAGCCGATCTCAAAGGAGCTCTGGCCTCCTCATGCTGAAACCAGCAAGATCAAGAAAAGAAAACTTAATGCCCGTACATTTACTGGATCTGCCACAAGAATATGAAACTCTCTCCCGGCTGAAATTGGGTCTAATCCTTCGACCAGCTTCTTCAAAAAAGAGGTCAAGAGGATCCTATTAAACAGACTCCTTACAAAAGGATCTGACCCACGATGCTGTTAGATTCTGAGTTGCAATTATCTCTGATCTCGCTTCTTCAAACACCTGGAGAGCAAACAATGAAATCGTAATCTTCATGTGTAACGCTATCAGCAGACGATTATCTGATGGTCCTTTGTAACATAATACAGCCTCTACATATATGGATTTACATTTATATATGTAACTTTTCTGTTATCAGTTATTCTTTTATTTATATGGCGCATGTAATGGGTTTGGCATAGCTTTTGACAAGTGCTTGGATGCCTGACAGTCTTGTTTGTACTGTATAAAACTCTTAAAATAAAATAACTAATTCTAGTACTACAGCTAGGTGATTAATTAGCTACTAGGACTACTACACTACATTTGTTTGTATTAGCGCTACTTCTAGCTCTGCAACTAGGACAAAATAGGTTAAACCATTCTTCCCTTAAGAGATGGGTGAATAATGCAAACAACACGAAACTCATGAATGGACTGTTTTTAGTACAGTAACACAGAATATTAACCTATCTTTTCCTGTGCCCTCAAAAAGGATTATTTCTACATAAACTATATTCATCAACTGAGTTGGCTTGACCAGATCCCGAATAACCAATCTAAAAGTTATAACAATTAAAAAAAAAAATAATAATTCCTTCTGGAGTTTCTTGTTGTTCACACTTGTAGCTCTGTAGCTGCTGCTACTACTGCTGGTATTCATCCAGTAAGTATATCGCAATTGGGTGGAGAGGCATTCTGCCTTTCACCATCATATTCAGCATTTTGTTAGTCTTTTTATCTGGTTTTAACTCAGTTCATGAATAGGCACCTTGATATATAGTGTACTTCTTTGAAACTGACTCTACGGAAACTGAATATTGAGTTTTGTTGTCATTGAGCTATGACTGAAATTTGTACACACAGCGATTTATTAGCATCTTAAAAACAATTACTGATGTAATGTAATAACCTGTAGCCCTCAAAATGAGACCATGATGTTTTAAAAAATATCAAACTTTTGCCATTATAAACAACCAAATTCATTATAGATAATGATTTTTGTTCAGTTCGAGCATCAATTTAATTTCTCTATTATATTGACAAGTTATAGCAGTTATTTTTCAAACCTTAGTTGGTTTGTGTGATATTGCCTGTGCAGTTTTTCAAAAACTAAAACCACTTTTTAACGTAGAATATTTATTGGCTGAGGCTTTCAAAGATAATTCTAAATGTGCACATAACTACAGGGAGAGACTATTTTTTTTAACTTTCATTGGGCCAGCTGAGCACTATTAATGTAAATTATGTGTATTCATTGAGTGAGGGGAAAAAAGGTACTGTAACTGCAGTTCCATTATTCTGGACACATTTGAGCATCTTGCACATGAACATCCCTCCAATCTGTTCTTAAGAGCGGATTGTATTGGCAGAGCTGAGCTTGAACTTGATAAATTAAATCGTGGAGAAAATCAGTTTTCATTGAAAGCAGATTCTAATAAAAGCCTTCATATCTTATAGACCGCTATGAACTCTCCTTAGAATGTTGAAGACTGGTTGAATGTTTAAAAGGACTTTTATGAAATTTTGAGGTATTGAAATCATTTATTGATTGTAATGAGAGTTTTGTCGTGTGCAGTGTAAAACACCACCACTATTATTGTCAAGGAATTTAAATTAAAAGACAGAGTTAACCTTACTTTCTGTTGGGGAATACTAGGATAATGTATTGTGAGGTAACGAGCAGGTTCCTATTTCCAATGTCTTTTGGATAGTTTCAGAACCGTGTCTGTTTTTTTTTCTTCGTTTCTTCCTGTTACTGTATGACACTCACCAAGCTTTGCAAGAGCTCCCACACAGTGGTGCTATTGTTTTTTTTTATGTTTTAAGGTCTGATATCCATACTAGTCATGGTGGGTGCATTTTCATAACAGGTTTGGCACCATATGTGACATTTGTGTAGAGATCTTGTTTCATCACGTTAAGCAGCTCTACTCGTGTTTGAGAGAGAACTTTTCTTCACCTGCTATCTCTATTGTGGCTGTCAGATTTATAGGATGTGTATGTGCGCAGTTTTTTTTTCCCTATGCGCTGGTCAGGAAATTCTTGTGGTGGTCTTTGCGTTAAAGTGGACAGTATTGCTCTATGTGTACTGTAATGTGTTCCCATTACTTCATTTAACCTATAGTTTAAAGTGGCAGCATAAATAACAAGAATGTTCTGCACCTGTGGTTTTAACCCTGTGACTTCTGTGCCCCCCACTTAAACATTTCTGGAACCCGGGGACCTCCACTGAATCACAATTGGAATCCGGGGACCTCAGCTGAATCACTACTGGAAGCCGAGGGCCCCCGCCCATGCATTTTCAATGATTTGACCTTCAAAATGTACAGAAATGAACATTCCTCAAACAAATACACAAATGATTAGATATTTAATTTAATTCACGAGCAAATGTAAAACAATGAAAATTTTAGAAGGAAGGTTGGAACTTTTCTTGATTTAATCGCGGCCACTAATCGCTCATAATATATTCTTTTGATGCACTGCTCTCAAGAATCCATCTGAGGATGCTAACTTAATTTTTAGATTCTATTGTCAGACTCCTTCGCATTTGCAAAACGTGAAAAAAATTTCAGTTCTACACTTTGCTTCTTCATTTATATACACTTTATTTATCTGATAATATTGAATTTTCTAGGCATTCACCAACCCCCTGAGTAGGCTTTAAGGACCCGCAGGTGTCCTCGGACCACAGGTCAAGAACCACTGTTCTGTATGATCTACAGACAAGCAGATGACTGAAATGTCTGTGGTTTTGGGCCACTCCAAAAAGTGCACATTTTTTGGTCCAGCCTACCTTTTGGAATCGGTCTGCACTTTTCTGACACTCGTGCGTGTGGCGGCATCCACCTTGCGGGAGCGAACAGCGGCGCGCAGGGCGCCATGTGGTCTGTATCATGTTTCAATTAGCGTGGTGGCTTTCAGTTTCGCGCGCGCGTGTTCATGTTTTTTTTTTTTTGTTTTGCAATGGCTTGGCACGTAGGCAGCATGCCACAAATTCAACACAGCTCCACAGTTCTCAAGCCGTCAGCCACATCCAACTAACACACGAAGAAAGCCCACCAGCACTGCAAAAATCAATCGGACTCCATTGCTAGATCACCCCCAATTTTCAGCTATTTTTACACGGCCCCACATTTGCCTGTCTCGCGGTCGCTTTCACTTTCGTGCCGTGCTTGTTCCTGTGTTTGCATTCTACCAATGCCATACACCCATCTAATTACAGGAAGAACGAGGTAAAGTTGATCCTTTGCACTAACCTATTGTGATGAATATTTTTTTTTAGTCTTTAGTTCGCTTTAATGCTGTCTACGGCTTTTGATAAATCGTATTGCTCAGATAGCACATGTGGTGCACATTTAAATCTCTGTCGAGAAAGAGAGTCGGTGAAATAAGTTGCATTCGCCCGTTTATCTGGAGCCTCCCTAGGAGGGCCCCTTCTCACTGTGCCTTGCAGCTCCCCGCCTCCTGCTCCCTTTTCAGGCCAAGCCTGCATGTCGGCCCCAGAGTTAATCATTCAGCAGCCTGACAATGTATCCATCTTTATTGGCTGCCAGGGCTGGGTTTGGCGGAAAGGGGGTGCGCAGAGGGCAAACCATGTAAACAATAAATGCACACGACTAGGACTGCTCTCATGCCAAGCTCATTTTCGTTTTTTATATAAGAGTTTTTGTTTAACCCAAGTGTACGTACAATCCAGATATCATCCAATCGAAATCGGTGCTCCTTTTATGGGAAGGATTGTTGCGTCTCGTTTTGAGAAAAGCATGTAATTTAAAATAAATAAAAAAAATTAAAAAACGAACATTTATGGTAGTTAGATAAATCAGAGCCAGTGGGGTGTTTTTTCTGATTTGAATGGTCGTTTCTCTCATTATGTGCGAACCTAAGACGAGCAGAAAATGTATAAATAAACCAGTTTGCCCCAAGAGCCATCCAGAGCAAGTGATGCACGGTGTAGTGCTTGGGGGCACACTGGTTGCCTCACCTACAACAGCGCTACAGCGATCACCTCGCGCTGAGGAAGGCTAACACAAGGGGGCATAAGAGCTGCCATCACCTCTTTACCCCGCAGCAACGAGAGCAGGCGGCGATAATTCTTTTTGTATTTAAAAGTATAAATTGTAAATTAAAGGGAAGTTTTTCCTCTTCTCAATCATGCGGCGTACTTTTGTTTTGCTTGCAATCTCCCACCCAGTGCTACACGTAGTAAAACCTGTAAATGTTAAGCACTCAGAATAATGTGCTGCATGGCTAAAAACTTATAAGGTCCCAAAGGCGAGACCTATTGGCTATGCCAATGCTTGTTACTGTATAGGACTTACTGTCCCAGATAAGAATCTCATCCTCTCAGATGATGTAGTTTATTCATCTTTTCTCCCATGCTCCATGGGAATAGAGATGCCGATGTACAAATGTTTTCCACTTGTTCAAGAGATTTGTATTGTATTTTATCTGTAGTTAAAGCTTGTACCAAAAATGCATTGTGATTTTCTTTCTCCCATTGAAACTTGATCCATTGAAGTTAGCTGGGAAATGTATCTCTTTAAGGGGTCTTAAAGTTGTACAATGTTCTTTCCCAGCATGCTTTTCTCAGCCTCCACAGACAGGACAGTAGCTGTTTGGGACAGTGAGACAGGCGAGAGAGTGAAAAGATTAAAAGGCCATACTTCTTTTGTGAATTCCTGTTACCCAGCAAGAAGGGGACCCCAGCTAGTCTGCACAGGCAGCGATGATGGAACAGTGAAGGTCAGTGACACCTTATTATGAAAATTATTTCTTTAAAGCAGACTTACCAACTGAAAGGTTCTCTATGAAACCTTTCCTACAACAATTCCCCTAGGGTATGATTTGATTAGGAAAGCGAGACTAGTGTTGGTGGAGGTTTGGCTGTGATTTTTCATATATGCCTGCAAGTCAATATCACAGGTGCTCCTCACTTTCGTTCAACAGATGCCATGTTGTTTATTTTTACCATCGCTCGGAAGATGACAATGACTAGCCTATTAAATTATTATATCGTCCTCCAGGTTACTGTAATAACTTTGGATCTTCTTTAGCAGAATGTATTACTCCTTACCTACTGAAGTCATCTGTTTTCTGTCTGCGGGGGAGGAGGGCGTTTGTTAACATACAGTGGGACACCATAAACAATTGTGATACCAAAGATCGTAATCACTGTTTGGAGGCATTAAATTTGGAGCAACATGTATTTACTCTCACATATGGGAAAGGGCATTTAATCGACCTATTTTTCTCTGTGAATGAAATAGTCAGGGTCCAATCAAATTGTGGTCATATCACTGTCCTTCCTTTTAAAATTCAAAGTAATAATCTCTGTGCTTCCCACTGTAGCGAGCTTCATACGACCGGATCATCTTGGTAAAAAAATTACAGAGAACGTTCTAAAAAAGTCTTCAGTGTATTACCATTCCCCATAACTAATCTTGGGGATGATGTGACACAAGCGGTCTAAGTAGTTAAATATCTGGGTCAGTAATGTTTTGGACGTAATTGCCCCTCTTAAAACAAAAAGCTATAAAAGGAAAATTCCGTCAGCTCCATGGTATTCTACTGAGATTGCGGCAGCTAAAAAGCTCACTAAAGTGCTGAAACACAAACGAAGAGAGAGACCTATCTGGATGAGAATGAGAGCCTGTTTAAACAAGAATTAAAAATCTCTTTAAAAAATCTTTGTAGGCTGTCTAAAAAAATATTTTTCTGATAGAATTTTACAACAGAGAGCTCTCCCTGTGAAGTGATAAAATATGTTTACTACTTTTATTCAAAAGGGTTTTACTGGAACAAGGGAATTTATGTTAATATTTCTTGACTTTCTTCCACTGGAAGATAAATTCAAGTAGGCAAAATTATAGATCAGGGGGTCTGGAGGAGACAGTAGATCAAGACCCTCCACTTTATATTGAATTCTCTTTATTGAGTTTTGCTGCTGCCAGAAATAGTGAAAACTTCCATGATGTCCATTAAATCCAGGTCACTGCTGGACCCATGTCCATCCTCTTGCTGTCAGTTGGCTGCAGGCATTTTGGCACCAAGAATCAGACTTGTGTAATGTATCAATTACAATAGCAGTCTGCCCACTCTGTGGATGGATGTGCATATTCTCCCTATAATGATGGAAATGTCAGTGGACTCTCAACAATTGTGTAATTACAGGCCTATTTCTCGACTGCCCTTCCCAGTCAAAATTCTGGAAGAGAATTTAACAAACGATTGAGAGTCTGTTTTGAAGCCTATAGGTCTGCTGGTAAAAGGCCAGTTGGCTTTTAGCCCATGCACTATACAGAGACTACATTGCTGACGGTACTTGATGACATCCGAATGCTCTTGCATAAGAGCTATGCAGCGCTGGTACTGTTGGACCTCTGCACTGTATTTGATAAAGTTTCACACAAAACTCGCATACATCCACTGTGTTCGATAAGCATTCAAGGGGGAGCTCTAGATCGGTTACTTCCTCCTTATCTAACTGTATCCAGGCAGTTAGAACGTCATTGTTCTCCTCAAAGTATAAATTACTGCCATGTGGAGTCCTTCTGGTATTAATCTTGCCCCCATGTTGTTCAATTGGTATATTTCTCCCTTGGCAAGATTGATGCAGAGCTTTGGGTTGTCTCCTATCATATGCAGAGGATACCCAAATAGTGTCTGCAGTTGATGAGACGGAAGCGGTTAACATCTTTCTTGCCTGGATGTTCTCAGTGGCTCTGGGTGGGAAACAAGGCACTTAAAATAAACAGGTACGAGACAGGACCCATACACTGAAGTGATGGCTGGTAGAATTGGGAAATCCACCTCCCACGGTATAATCTGCTGAAAATCTGTATTTTTTAATTAGATAAAGACCTAAATATGGAGAAAAAAAAGTAAATGCGATCTTAGCCTCATGCCTTTTTTTATATGAGAATGCTTCACGGAGTGTTTCCCATGCTTCAAAAGTAGGTGCACAAATTAGTAGTTCAGGCAATGATCCTTTGATGACTGGACTACTGCAATGTATTGTATTGAGTCTGCCAGCTAATACTATAGCTAGAGTGCAAAGAGTTCAAAATTGGGCAGTTCGAATTTTAACTGGAATCAAACACTTTGAATCGGTCTTTCAAGCTCGAAAAGCCCTTCACTGGCTACCAGTAGAAAAGCAAGTGCTCTTTAAGATTGAGCGCATGACCCATAAAGCCTTCTATAACCAAGGCCCACAGATTCTTTGATTTAAGCTCCAAACCTACTTCCCATGCGGGCATTGAAGATCCTCCACCGATTCGCTACTCTTAGCTATTCTTCGAGTTAACTATGAGCCAAATGGTGAGAAATCCTTCTACATTCTAGCCCTTAGGCCGTTGAATAGCCTACAACTACACGAATAATCTAGTTTTGCAAGTTTCTCAACGGCTTTAAAACCTGGTTATTTCTGTAAACTCACTGTGTTCGTTGCTTAGGTCTAGGAGCGCTCTGGTGTGGTCTGTGACTGGCTTTAGGCAGTCTGCCACCACGCGACATGTTTCTGAACCCATGGGGTGAGAGCCCTTGCTCTCTCAGGCTAGAAACAAAGCCCGTCCTGGGCAGAGGTGTCACACCTCCTCCCCCAGCTAGGCACAGTGTTCGATAGAGAAGTTTAAAAGGCCTTGCCGCCTTGGTAATGCGTCCCCAGCCTCTGCTGCTAGCAGCAGATGGCAGCCCCCGGTTCAAACCCCCACTTTTGTCGGCAGAACTGGCTGGGAAAACGAAGTGAAAATAGGAGGTGTGTCCCCCTCCGCTAACTCCACCCCTCAGGTGGTGGTGGGGAAGTGAAGCACATTTTTTCAGTGCCCACCATCTTGAAGATGGTGGGACTTAACCAATCAGGGCTATGACCTTGCCCCCCTCCCACAGGAGGGAGGCATAATAGAGGGTGAAGATGTTGTAGGGATTCTGCACATACACAGAGCTATGCACAGGATAATAGGACCTCGGAGTATAGTGGTGAGCCAACAATACACCTTAGTACCCACAATCCCAACCCGACTAGCTTTAGCGTCTCATTAGCAACGATGCTACCAATGATTAGACAACCCAGAACACGGTCTCTCTCTCTCTCAGGACTCGCAGGAGCAAGAACACCCTTTCATAACTCACTCATACTTGTCCACAACATGCGTAATAAGAGTCACTGTATAGTTTAAAATGTTTATTTCAACTACCGTGCTCTAAGATGCAGTACACGTGCCAGCACTATCAGCATAATGCATAAGAATAAAACAATAAGCATCGTTACAATTCCATAGAATATAAACAGGGAAAGCATTTCATAAAGCAGTGGATATAGGGCTAAATGACCATACCACCCTCCCCGTGCTAGTAGCTAGTTTATTATAAAAATAGAAGACCTCTGGGCATTGTCAGGCGGACCCTCATACCTCAATATCTAGATGCAAGGTTTACATCATCAGACAAGCACAGCTCTTCTCTCTGGAAAGGTTTTTCTCCAAGTGCCTCCAACAGTGAAAACACAATATTAAAAGCACACGAATTTCTCCAGTGCAGCTGCAGTCAGTGTTATGTCTAAGTGCGAGGGGCTGACCAGATCAGCAAGAACAAGTGACATTGTTTATCGACCTTGTACATGATGTGCAGACGAAACCCAAAGGGAATAGGAAGAAAGGTGAAAGGCAGACCGTTCCAAAATAGCAGAGGCTGGAAAAACAAATGCACAAAGTAACGTGCGCAAAGAGGCATCATGGCAGCCAGGCCTAAGCTAACTTAGCAATGCAGACCATGAGTCCACAAACCACACGACACCATCCCCTGGTCAGTCCATCGGCAAAGACATAGGACGAAGACAGAGTTCAAATAGATGGAGCAGAACGGCAACGTCTGTGATTGAATGTGCCCAAGGGAAGGACAATAAACGGGAGAGAAAAAAAAATAGATAAAAACGTCCAGGGAGGCAGGAATGCCGAAAGCGGAGGCCCCCTAATCCAAAAAAGTGTAGGTGCAGAAAAACGCCACACCTTCCAAGAGGACATCGTTGGAATCGTCAGAAAAAAGAGATGCCATCCAGTCCAATAAATCAAAACTGCATTCATGTTCCTCACAAGAGGGAGCAGCGAACAGCATTGCGGGACATCTTGCGTGATACTCAATATAACTTTGTTGTAGGAGAGTCTGAGCAGCTGCCCAGACATCCCATTGTACCAAAATTCCAAGTGCAGCCGCACGCGCCATGTAGCCAGCACCGGAACAGTCTCGTTCATGGGCCTCTAAGGTACCCACCAACTGGACAAAATCCGGGCGAGACAGAGACGTATTGGAGAGGCAGTAATCCAAGGACCATGAGAAAGGACATCGGATGCAAGACATCACAGGTTGCACGCAAGTGAAATACGCAAAGCGAAAAGAAAGTCTATATGACACACCGAGTGTCGCCAATGGCAGGACGCCGAAGCCGGCGAGGATGCGCTCACGGAGCATCCGGAGTCGACCGGGGTCGAGCAGGGCCCCAGGAAGAGCAGCCATTGCGTAGGTCACAGACCAAAAGCAAAACACCAGCCGCTAAGGCGAGGATCAACGGAAATCCGCCAAAGACGCTGGAAAAAATGGAATGAATAAAAGCTGGTATTACACCAAATATAGTTTGAAAGGAGGTAACTAGGCCAGAGCCCACAACTTTAAAAAAGTGCACAAGACCTTCGGTGCGCGAAGCATTGAAAACACAGTGAATCGGTTCACCGAAATGTTGTGGGAGGTTTGTGTTCAACAGGGCCTGTATTTCACTGTGGGTACTCGCCACCTGGAGAATGAATGTCTCCCGGGCGGATGTGAGCATAACCTCCTGGTTCAATAATAGTGCCTTTATTCTGCTCAATTTATTGAAATCCGCCTTCAAAGTCGGAATGGAAGGCCAAATGGAACTATCTACGACGCCGTGCGGGGGAGGAAAAAGCACATTTTTGCAGCAGACAACCCTGTGGGAAACCGTTGCAAGATATGGTATGCCGGCAAGCATGCCACAGCAGTCCTGATTATTCAGAAGGAGATAGCTACCATTTGCAAGCACAGTGAAAGTAGGAGATATAGCAGGAGCAGAAACACAAGCAAGATTCGGAGCCGAAACATTACAAGCCCCGTGCACTCTAATGTGTTTGCAAACAAGGGAATGACCCACAGTAGAATCGCATGACTCCCCCGTGAGAAAAACTTCCTTCTTGTCCCTAAGACATTCATACATGAAAGGCAGGGACCAAAGTTCATGCAGGAAAGCACTTCCTAGAGGCTGAAAACGGCCAACAGGATAATGTTTCATGCAGGAGCTGAACTCAAATAAAGAAAAAGGCAAAGCGATAACCCCGTGTACTAGCCACACAGCAGAATCTAATTCTGCAACAGAGAATGGTAAGGGCTCTATTTTTTCGATATGTAACAGAGTGTATGCTGCATCTTTCATGGACATGAACCGCTGTTTCTCAGTCAAATTAAAAGGTAAGAATAAGGCAGAGGTGTTTAAAAAGTGCCAAGGAACTTTCCTCATTTTAAGTGTTTGTAACGTCCATGCAAACTGCATTACTGAACGCAATTGATTTTGACCATGATACAACACAGAAACATCATCTTGTACAATATCAACAACAGAGGAAATAATATTCTCTAATGTATAAATGCGGGAAGACAGGGTATTAATACTATTGTCAACAACAGCAAGCACCTTTTCTAAATTTGCTTGATCGATTTCCCGAAGACGGGAAGCAGCCTCAATTTGCGAAAGCTTCCAGAGTTCATTGTAAGTTTCATAAATGAATCTCTTTGGTCGAGGACCACGAGGCCCCAGAACAAAGTCGGACAGATCAATGTTGCCTGATAGGAGGGATAAATGTTGTTTAACAGAAGCTAAGGAAGAGTGCTGCAACCACTGTTTACACAATTTACCAACAGAATATGTTGTAACAGTACGAGAGTCAGAAAACCTGGGGTCCGGCCTATCCTGTTTGAAACCAGGATCTGTATCATGAAAACGCAGTTGGCAGGCATTAGATGCTATGGGCCAAGCCAACCAGGGTGACTGAACAAACGTAGAGACATTAAACGAATTGTTCTGAAACAAAACTTGCAAATCTGTAAGGGACATATTGAAGTGCAAGCTTCGTTGGGAGCGGAAAAGAATACAGGAATGGATGGGGCATTTAATTGTTTGTATGTAGCCAAACCCCAACAGGTCGTTTGCTAGATGGTCTGATTCAAAAATAAAATCTGGGTCGGGATTAGGCAAGCACGGTGCAAGGCTTCTGTGCCCTGTACCTGCCATGATTTGGAGCCCCAAATAGATTTCAAGTCTATGGTGTCCTGCCAGTACTCATAACCACCCACAGCTAAGGCGTTCAAAAAGGAACCCGAATACAGCAATTTGGTGTGGGTCAACATGATTTTCTGAGTGGAAGAAGTGTTTAACTTAAAATAATGTGACCCAGGGTTTGATCTATCAAAGTCCGATAAATAAGTAAACTTATTTCTAAGGGTCTGGGAGCTACCTGGCACAGGGGTTGGACAATGCTCCCATTGGGTGTAATTAAAAGGACCCCGAAGGGTACTGGGTTTATGGAGAAAGTGGTTGCCCCAATGCTGGTAACAATATAAATCGGCATAACTTGCAGAATTCATGTACAAATCTTCAGCGTTAAAAGCAGCATAATATTTCAAATCAGTAAATAACGATTCAACTGCATGTACATCCCAATCGTCAGAATGAATATTACTTTTAACGACATCACCCATTGAAACACGGAGGACATTTGGTACATTGATAATCTCGGTTGGTCCATGAATTTGGAAATTTTCCGCATCCCATACGATGCCATCAGCGACTGGAAAAGCTGAAATGTTCACAAATGTGTGGTCACGCTTCATGATGTGAGATGAAGAATGCGGAGCCAAAGTTCCAGCGACACAGTTCACAGCAGAGCGTTCTGGTAAATAGTGACCATTAATGAGTAGAAAAAATACTGTGACAAAGCCAATGGACATGAACAGAAAAATCAGGAATAGTACCAACCAGATGTATGTCCATGGCGGGATCAAAAAATTGTCTCTGAACCAGGATACAAAAATACTGAATCTGGACGGGATAAGTGCAGAGGTGGAATCCGAGTCAAAAGAATAACGTGTTGGGCTCAGTGGCGTTGTTGGTAGATGAGCCACGGACTCGGTGGCGGGGTAGGTATACTCGGTCTCCTCGTTGCAGGGGGAATCCGGGTAGTCGAGCAGGCGATCAGGCAAATCTACCATCTCAATGGCAACATCAGTGACCGTTCGGGCTGGAAGACCACAACCATTTGTCCTGGAAATGACTGGACAAGAGACCGCTGGTGTTACACTATTCAGGATCGGCCAGATGTTGTAGCTTGACATTTTCCACTGAGACTAATCTGTTTTCCTTGCGACCAGGAAGCGGTGGTAAGATGACTGTACGAGTACCCTTCAAACCAAGGACTGGAACCGGTGCACGATAAGAGGGGCCATATTCTTTTTTGTTCTCCACCTTCTCTCGGACCAGGTCTCCAACTTTCGGAAGCCAGCCGGCAACCGGAATCTGCAGAGCAGCGTCTGTGGCTGAAGGTAAATGTTCGATTGCAAGTTTGTCTCGGGCTTCTTGTAAGTCCTGTAACATAGTAGAATGGTTATCTATATCAAAGATTGCGGATTGCGCCGCCATGTCTAGACCATCAAGGTCAGGCACAAACATTCTTATGCCAAAGAGCATTTCGTATGGGGTCCGCCCACCCAGAAGTCTTCTAGGGAGATTAAGTGCACGTTGTACGGTATACAAGTGGGCCAGCCAGTTCCTGCCAGTACCTAAGACTCTAGCTGTCAAGGATTGCTTTAAGTCACGGTTCATTCGTTCAACAATCGAATTGCCCTCAGGCCGATATGGAGACGAAAATTTCACCTGCACCCCCAGTTTCCCCATTGCGTCCTTGTTCGCCTTAGAGGCGAACGCTGGACCTTGGTCAGAATGGAAGGTGCCGCAGGCGAAAATTCCCACAAAGACACGCAAATCCCTGATGACATTTCGAGCGTCAGCACTCCGTTGTGGCCAGACCCAGATGAAACGTGTGCACAAATCCACTGCAACCAAGATGTACTTGTATGCAGTGTCAGAAGAAAATGGACCGCAGTGATCCAGGTAAACACACCCAAAAGGTCTGTTGGAAATGCAGAGCGGTGTCTGTGGTGGCTGTGTAACCGTAGAAGGCTTAATTTGCTGACAAACGTCACAAGAAAGCACATAAGTACGGGTCTGTTTATATAAACCACGCCACCAGTAACGCTGCTGCAAGATGGAAACTGTCGCAGACACGCCAGCATGTGCCAAAGCCATGCCTTCGTCTGCGGCCGTTATCAAGGAAAGTCTGCGGTCCGCGTTGGGAATCAGCCGATCACCAACGTCTGGAATTCTTACATAAGGAGCCTGTTCGGGACCTAATTGATAAGAGTATTTGGAAGGGAAACCCCGTGGGTAATTAGCACCTTCCTTTGTCGCAGCAATAGCTGCCAAAATATCATTATCTATTTTAGTCATGGATCTTGTAACTGCTGCGACTGAGCACGTGGCTACTGCTGATTTGGCAGCTTCGTCAGCCAAACCGTTACCGACAGCGTGTGCGCCCACACGCTGGTGGCCAAGGGTGTGAATCACCTGTGTGAGAGGCAAACGTTGTTTCAGATCTGCCACTCGAACCCAAAGCATTTTATGCTTAATTGTGCTGCCTTTTGCATCTCTATAGTCATTTTGTGACCAAAAGAATAGATTGTCATTGAAAGACTGAACACAGTAGTAAGAATCGCATACAATAAGAGTGGTCACATCAGGATTAGCGAACTCAAGTGCGAGCACCAAAGCACGCAGCTCGGCCAATTGTGCAGTACTGTCTCCAAGTGCCTGAGTGTGCACTACAGTCTGTTTGAACTCTCCTTTCACCATAACGACTGCAACAATACCACATGCCGCGGAATAAGCATGCTTGGAACCCGTGGCCGGTTGTGCCGAACCATCGGGATAGATAATACATTCGTACTCCTCAAGCGGTAGCAAAGACAGAGGAGGATGAACAAATTCATACTGTAAAAACTCCTGTGTCTGAAGTGAAGAATCAAAGATAAAAGTGACATCCGGGGACGTCAAAGATGTTGCCCATTGTATCCAACGGGGTGCAAAGCCTTAGAGTTGGGTACACTTGCTTTCGTCACTGCCTCAAGGGCAGGATAGGGTGTTACCACCAAAATGCGTTTTCCTGTGCCAGTGCGCGTTCTTTTAGAATCGCCATTTGCACTGCAGTCAAAACTTTTTCCACAGAGGAAAAGCGCATTTCTGCAGAGGTGTATAGATGTGACTTGTATGCAATCGGTACTGTGTCACCTTCGTTAAAGGTAAAGTACGTGAAACCCACTGCCCCTGGAATGATTCTAATCACCAGGTTTGTGTGGTTGTCACGAGTTAACAAGAATTTAGATTCAAGTAAATCTGACTGCAAAGAATGCAGTATAGAGGAATGCTCGGAAAGCCAGCATGACTTCGAAAAGTTTGGTTGTATCAAGGCATAAAGTGGCTTGATACGCTGGGCGTATTCGGGAATATAAGTATGCCCGAAGTTCAGAAAACCCAGTAAAGACTGAAGCTTCTTCAGAGTGGTTGGAGGGCACAAAAGTGCACATTTCTCCAGAAAATGGGGAGCCAAGCCCTTACCTTCATTATTGAACTCATAGCCCAAAAACAAAACGGTAAATTCAGCAATATGAGATTTGGCAAAGTTAAATTTGTAACCTAAGACCGCAAATTCAAGAATAATGCGGTCCACGCAGGAAAGATGCAGCCATAACTCCTCTGTCAGATAGATATCGTCGACGTACGAACACGCATCTGGGTCTATGCTGTCCAACAAAGAGACAACACGGACGGCGAATACACCTGGACTGTTTTTGTAGCCCATGTGTAAACGCCGGAATTTGATTTGTTTACCACCGGAGGTAAAAGCGCTCCATTGGCTACACTCCGGGGCCAAGTTGTGCGTGTAAAATCCATTGGATAAGTCAAGTGTCGTTTTGTATTTTTTACGAACAAGACTGTCAACAAGCGCAGAACTATGGGTATTTTGCACCGCAAAGGTCCGACAATGAGAGTTCAAATGCCGGTAATCCAATACTAGGCGATACGATCCATCGGGTTTAGAAACCGCGAAATGGGGATTATTCATGGGTGAAACACATGTTTCAATTACTCCTTGATATTCCAACTGTCAGAATTTCGGAAACGGGACCTTTAGCTTCCCGCTTGATGGGATATTGGGGTTGTGGCTGTGGCAGCGACCGCAAAGGAATATCATGGGGGGGGGGGTGAGTCTTCATCCCAGCCCACGTGGTTGCGGTATACCGCCGGAGCCAGGGACATAGCCCACTCAGCTGCGAGAGCCTCCGCTTTGTCCTTTGGGACATGACGAGAAAAGCTCGGAAGGATTACCTCCTCCCCTCTACGCGCAGCAAGTACGAATGGGGGCGGCCAATCCGCCTCCGCCAACAAAATGTCGTAAGAAGAGGTCCGATTCTCCCAAAAAATTCCTTTAATAACACGCTGTATGTCACCCTCAATTTGGATGACAATATTATATAATCTGTCAGGGGGTGCCACTCTGGTGTCTGCTGTCTCGACAGTAATGAATGTATCAGTTGCTGTCGCCTCCACATGAGGACGTAGTGCCTCCTGCACTATGGTAACTTCCGGGCGCTGTCTAGGAGCGTCACTGCCCCCGTCTCGTTCTCGCCGTCTGTGGCATACCTCGCTGTTACAGCTGCAACTTTTTTCTTCTGAAACTGTGGGCGAGAACGTTGAAATTCTTCTGGTTTTCCTCTGACTTGTCGAGGTTGGTCTCGTTCCTGTGGAGCCTCTCGACCCCTTCCTCTATCCTGGCGATCTCCTCCACCTGTCTGGGAGGTCGACGGTGCCTGTGAAGAACGAGGAGAACGCGGATCAGGGACTTGAAATCTTTCTGGAGATTTAATTCTCGCTCTATTGCGCAAATCATAAGTGCGTTCAGAAGAGACGGAAACTGGGGAAGCGCCTCGCGACCCCGGCTTCTTCTGTTGCTTACCCTGTTTTTTCAACCTCCAGCTCTTTTTAGTAAAGAACGGTTTCTCATCTTTCTCAGATTGAGTTTTTGGTTGTGGTTGTGATTGTGTTTGCGTCTTAGCAAAAGGCTTGACTCCCAGGCTATTACGGCCAATGGTTTTGTAAGCCTGTGCAATAATTTTCGGTAATTCGCGCGGCCTGTCCGGTTCTGGGACTAAAGCCAAAGCATTAGCTACTTGGAAGTTAACTGCATCGCCCTTGACATTCGCAAGGATCAAATCAGCTACTACATCGCACACTCCCACCAGTCTCATCCCTAATTCCACAGCCGCCTCAGGGCCATGCTCATCCTGTACCCGTTTAATCACAAAGGGGAGAACCGTCATGGAAGGAGTGCCGAAACACTTCGCATATACTGCTGCGAATACCTTACCCCAGTTGTTGCATTCTGCCAACTCGGGAACTAGGTCTTTTGGCAAACTAATCGTCAATATCCTGTGTTTTTCCACAGGAGAAGTATTTGGAAAAACTGCCTCCAGCTGGTCAAATTTCTCTGCAAGCCAATAAGGGAAATCGTCCTTATTTTGTGGGCGCTTGCCCATCACCGAATTAACCATGACGGGACTTATGGTTACACCGCCCGGTCCAGCTGGATGCGCTGCAACTCCAGGCGGGCCTGCCTGGATGCTGCCTGTAACATACTGTACTAAAGCTCTATGCACTTGTATCAAAGACGAATGTAAATTACGCAGGTCAGCGACCGGCAGCGTCATATAACGCGGATGTGGGGTATACCCGGCCAAAACAGGCCAAGTGGCCCCCTCAATCGATAAGGGGCCTAAACGAACCAAGGTAATCGGTTGGGGGAGGGCGCCATCAAACCAGACACGGTGTTGCCATGCTGTGAGCGGTACTTCAAGATTCCTATAAGGCCTATAGACATTAGGAAGAGCGGTGGCCGTATATTCATGGAACAAGTTATCAGTCCCATCCACCGCCGGAAAGGTGATCCAAGAGTAAAACACCTCAAAGTGGTAAGCAGGATCTGCTTTTACCACAAAGATCAGAACGACACCCGCGTCAGGCACTCCATACACTGTCAAGTGAGCTCGGAGCGCTGCACGGCTATGTGCCGCAATTTGGACAGCCATTTAAGGCTAACAAGTATCCTACAACCTAGTAGGAGGCAGCACAATATAGGGTTTTGTTTAAACACCTTTTTTTAACAACTTCAAGCTTGAATGAACCTATAAAAACGTCAATATAGGAGGTATCGCCCTCACACACGCCTCCGGAAGCGTCTGCGAAGGGGGTTGTGGACAAGCACAAGAACTACTCAAGTGTCTCGCAGATAAGCAGCCCACTCGTTGGTTGCACCATGTTGTAGGGATTCTGCACATACACAGAGCTATGCACAGGATAATAGGACCTCGGAGTATAGTGGTGAGCCAACAATACACCTTAGTACCCACAATCCCAACCCGACTAGCTTTAGCGTCTCATTAGCAACGATGCTACCAATGATTAGACAACCCAGAACACTGTCTCTCTCTCTCAGGACTCGCAGGAGCAAGAACACCCTTTCATAACTCACTCATACTTGTCCACAACGTGCGTAATAAGAGTCACTGTATAGTTTAAAATGTTTATTTCAACTACCGTGCTCTAAGATGCAGTACACGTGCCAGCACTATCCGCATAATGCATAAGAATAAAACAATAAGCATCAGTTACAATTCCATAGAATATAAACGGGAAAGCATTTCATAAAGCAGTGGATATAGGGCTAAATGACCATACCACCCTCCCGTGCTAGTAGCTAGTTTATTATAAAAATAGAAGACCTCTGGGCATTGTCAGGCGGACCCTCATACCTCAATATCTAGATGCAAGGTTTACATCATCAGACAAGCACAGCTCTTCTCTCTGGAAAGGTTTTTCTCCAAGTGCCTCCAACAGTGAAAACACAATATTAAAAGCACACGAATTTCTCCAGTGCAGCTGCAGTCAGTGTTATGTCTAAGTGCGAGGGGCTGACCAGATCAGCAAGAACAAGTGACATTGTTTATCGACCTTGTACATGATGTGCAGACGAAACCCAAAGGGAATAGGAAGAAAGGTGAAAGGCAGACAGTTCCAAAATAGCAGAGGCTGGAAAAACAAATGCACAAAGTAACGTGCGCAAAGAGGCATCATGGCAGCCAGGCCTAAGCTAACTTAGCAATGCAGACCATGAGTCCACAAACTACACGACAAAGACACCCCAGGTAAGGGAACCATTGGTCCCCATCTGTCACTCCTCTAACGCACCTATATCTAGTATTTAGGTGACACCCCCAGACCCTGAAATGAGTTTCCTGATGACCTAAGAACAGCCAGACACTACAGCGTCGCATCAGCAGAGGAGACTACAGACACCAACTGACATGGCCCCGCCCTACTGGCCTGTCTGCAGTCCTTAACGATTCTGCAATAAAAGACGACCCGTCCTGCAGCCCAGCGACCTCCAAAGACTTGGGAGGACTGCCTGCATTCGACAAAGACCAAGATCTCCAATGGACAGCAGACCTGTCCAGAAGAAACCAACTTTAAAGAACAAAGACCTCTGCCCTGAGGAACTGCAAAACCAACTCCAGACCCACCTCTGCACCGACACCCACGGTCCGAGTCCAAGTGGCCCACCGGTCCAGTGAAGGTTCCCTAGCGCTTCTGAGCAAGAGTCCACCATGGGCTGACCCCTGCCGGACTCCACCTTGATGCCTGCAGCCTCAACTTGAATACTCCCCCGGACTGCGATGCCTAAGGACACGCCTGCACCCAAATTCCCTGGGCCTTGGGGATCACGACCAACTGTGTTCTTCCATCTCCCAACATCTATACTTACCTGGGCAGCTGGGGGTTTTCTTCATCCGACCTCCTGGACTGAGCTTGCGGCCTTTCTTAAATTCCGATCCACCCCTTTGGTTTGCATTGGGTGCCCGACGCTGTGTTGGCACTCTGCACCTTACTGCCCCTGTGCCACGGAGGGTGTAAGTTTGGTGCTTTCTTGTGGCCTCCCTGTTTACCTTAACCCCCGGAAAATGGGTTACCAAACCGTGTTACTCACCTATAAGCAGCATCTCTTCGATTACCCTCTTTCTCCATTGGATAGCATTGGCACTAGATTCCGAATTTGAACCCTGCCCCTCTGCCACTGGAGGTGCAGATTTGGTACTTACCTGAACCTTGCCTGGTGCTGATTCATCATCCTGAAAACCAAGACTGTAAGTTCTATACTTACCTGCAAAACCGCATTCTTGTTTTCCTCTAATAGGTTAACATTGCTGAACTGAAAATTGCCCTGTCCGCTTTTTAAAGTGAAAAGTATTTCTTATGAAAAACATACTTACCTTTTTACGTATTTCTTGGTCTTAAAATAAATCTTGAATGAGGCTTATTTTTATAAAATTGGTGTGGATCTCCTTTTGAGTCGTGTGTCATTTATTATTCACTGTGTGCATAACAAATCTCTGTGTTAGGCCTAAGGCTGCTCGCCCACACTACCACAAACAGAGCACTTTGGGTTTACATTGAGCTCTGTACACTTCTGGGGGAATCGCTGGACTATTTGCACGATATAACTACTTGGTGGTATATCCTATATAGAGTCAGCTTCCTACACTGACATAGTCTTGTACCTACCCACCGAAGCTTGTGTGTGCATGCTTATGTTAACATACATAAAAAGTTATTCGATGAACAAAAGGTTATTATCTTAATGTTTACCTAGATGTATTCTGTTCTTGTCACTCAAGCTGTGGGATATTCGGAAAAAGGCTGCCGTACAGACCTTCCAGAACACGTACCAGGTTCTATCAGTAACATTCAATGACACCAGTGATCAGATCATCTCTGGAGGCATCGATAATGATATCAAGGTACATGTTGCACAGATTTGGAAAGTCTGTTTCTTTTGTCAGGTGATTGTTGGATTTCTTCGACATACCTCTGTTTACCCCCTCCCCCTGTAGCAGCACAGGTTCCTGTTACAATAATGATGGTTTGTTTATTCTTTAATTTCTCACCTGCCACTGAAAACGTTTCAGTTACTGAAAATCTCAAACATTACCATTGTAAAGGTCTAGGACTCATTTTATTCATCTGATTAAGACTTTTCAGTTATTTTTTGTTTTTTTATTTCTTTATCATGTAATTAATTGAGTTTGTTGCTTTGTCTGGAGGGAAACTCCATTTGTGACTCTAGTTTACTAGATTTTCTGACCGATGAATAACCTGACACGGTTACCTTGTTACTAAAGTACATTTAATACTGGTGTGATCCTAGCCCTCTGGAAGCCTAAGGGCCACAGCTGGGGTGCTCAATATATTTCCAAGATGGACTCCTGCACAAACCTTTCCTTATTTAACCAGATAAATGTATGATTAAACATTGATTTAGAGTAACTTTCATTCCCTGTCTGAGAGTGTGCACTAATTTGCTTGTGCTTTCCCAAATACTTGAAGCCATATCAAACCTGGTACATGCAAAGCTACTGGTAATGTATGCTAGATTCTGCCACAAAATATGTTGGGTACTCCAACTGTCATTTTCTGATCCTGCATCATTTAAAGTCTGACACATGCATATAAATGTAATTCTAAGCATCGCGGAAAAAGATTTTCCAAATACTTTTTTATTTCAGCCACTGCATAGCTATTCAGACATAACCGCTCTAAGCATCTGTGATATGCAGGCAAAACATAGTTGATGTTCTTTTGTGCTACAGACTCTTTTAGAACTGCAATAAATGACTGTAGTTTGTATGAATCATGTGCTCGTGTTTGTAAAATATTTTCGGGCCGGTCATCCTCAAAACCTTAGAATTAGAAGTTCAGCTTGAAGTTCAGCTAAGTGTGATTGGATAAAGCAGAAAATAACAATACTTTTTGTGCCACATGAAATTGGGCCAAATCAGCATTTAGATTTTCAACAGATGCTTCCTTGAATGTGAAGTTGCTCTTATTGTTTACAGAATTCTGATTTTGGTGTTTGTGATGTCTAACACGTTTTTTATTTTCTAGGTGTGGGACCTCCGTCAGAACAAGTTGATGTATATGATGCGTGGGCATGCAGACTCTGTGACCAGTCTGAGTATAAGCGCTGAAGGGTCTTACCTACTTTCTAATGCCATGGATAACACAGGTTTGTCTTACTCTAAGCTTATTGCTAAATATACTGAGGGCAACCCAGGTATTTAACTCATGAGGTACATAATAAGTATGCCTTAGGAAATACAGGTACTTCAACCTCGTGGGCTATCAAGTAATCATACGATGGACATCACCAGTACATAACTCATAAACTATCAAATAAGAAGGCTGTCGACAGCAGGGGTATGTCCAACCCATTTGCTGTTAGATAAGCATACAATGAATGAATCCTGTATATCTAAATTTTGGCCTAAGGCGTAAACGTGATACGTGCAACGCACTTGGGTCTAACTATCAAATAAACATGCTATGGACAGCGTTGGCAGCTCAGATTTGAAGGCTGTAGAATAAAACATGCCTGGGGACAGCACTTAAATATCCAATTAAAGAGTAGTCTAATAAATATGCTAATGTATTTGTTACACTTTGTCACACAATTTGTAGTGAACCTCTGTAGGGAGCTGGGTTCTTGTTGCAGGAACTCCACACACACTCACACACCTTTTGCCTGGTATTTGATGCAACTTTGACTGAAGTGTACTGGGTTCCTGCTAACCAGATCCCCAATACCAGTGTTCTTTCCATAAAAATTTTCAATTGTCCCTACATGCCATGCGTCCGGGGTGGGCCCCCGGACCTAACGGATTGCCCATGTAATTCTTGCAGCCACACATGCATACACTTGGCCCACATCTACTAGCGGCAATACAGGAAGCCCACGACCAAAATACACTACCGCGGGAGTGGCGCCACGCCGAAATTGTTCTGTTCCTCAAACCCGGTCGCCCTCCAGAAGAGCCCTCTTCCTACCGCCCTATTTCCCTCATTAACTTCGAACCAAAACTCTTGGGGAAGGTCCTGGCAGATCGCCTACGGACCTAGTCCATCCAGACCAATCTGGCTTCATGCCATTCCGAGCCACCCGTCACAACATCTGCAGAGTACATAATGCAATGGCGTTGGCCCAGAGCTAGGACGCCCGGCGGCTATATTAATGGCCGACATAGACAAAGCTTTTGATTCTCTTAGCTGGGTCTACCTTTTTCAATTACTCGAAGCGGCTAATTTTGGCCCTCGTTTTATAACATATGTCTGTTTACTGTACACTGATTTGACAGCCTCAGTCCGTTTAGCAGGTCATCTTTCATGCCCCTTCCCTATACACAGAGGTACGAGGCAAGGGTGCCCCCTGTCCCCGCTATTATTTGCTTTGGCCGCGGAGTCCCTAGCTGTGTGGGTTCGGAGTGACCCGGTATTCCGTGGATTTGAGTGGCCCCAGGCGAGATCAGATCGCATCGCGTTATACACGGATGATCTCTTCTTTTTAACGGATCCGTGGTTCTCAGGCCCACTTCTCTTACAAATCCTCAGGGTGTTCGGGGAAACTACGGGCCTCCACACTAACACTGCTAAATCCGTGCTCTTTCCAGTACGTGGTAACCAGGGACGGGGCACCTGGGCGGCGCAACTATCACACGCGACTGGGGGGTTTAAATATCTAGGCATATTCATGTCACCCTGTCCAAAGATTTCTTGGGCAAATAATATTAACCCGCTACTTACAAGTTTAAACAATGAAACAGCAATCTGGTCCTCCCTTCCATTATCTTTATATGGGCGGTCCGCCATCTTTAAGATGGTGTCCCTACCAAGAATTCTCTACCGACTGCAAAACTTCCCTTACAACATACCGAGGTCCTGGTTTGCGCAGGTTAATGCCATACTCAATAAATTCCTATGGAACGGAGGGGCGATCCGGTTTGCACTACATACTTGCACACAATCCACGTACTGTGGGGGGATCGCAGCAGCGGATGTGTATGCATACTATGCTGCATCTCATCTGCTAATTATAAATGAATGGTGGTATAACTCCCCAACCGACCCCGCTTTCGCGCTAGAGCATGCAGCAATGGAAGAGGTTCCCCTTCTCCAGTTCCTATAGAGCTCTAGGAACCTCAATGCACTGCCCCCCGCAAGTAGAACTGTGATTCAGCTTTGGCGGTACAAGGTGAGACAGATGGAGTGGCGTGGGACCTTGACTCGGGAACAACCCCTTTATGGCAAGGCACATACTTACGCCCCGTGACAGCTCTGCAGGGTTTTTGTCAATGGGACTTGGTGGGGATATCTACGTTGGGAGACGTGATGCAAGGCACAACATTGAAATCCTTTCAACAGTTGCAAGAGGAATTTCACCTACATAAGACACAATTTTATAAATATCTTCAACTACGTCATGCACTGGGCTCTCAGATTCGCGCTTTAGAAACTCTACCGCAATTCCATCCACTGGAGGGCTGCCTACTGATGGGTGACCTGGGGCTCCATAAAATCTGGCAAATTTATCAAACACTGACGACACACACACACACAAACAACCCTTGATAAAACTAGGAGAGCATGGCAGGATGATATTCCGGAGTTGACTGAGGATGACTGGGCCGAAGCCATAGCCAGCCCTCGGGGTGCCGCGGTATCTACACGCTACCGCCTTATTCAATTTAAGTATATACATCGAGCTTATTACACTCGATCCTGCCTTTGTAAAATGGGGGTAATTCAGTCCCCCACCTGTTTGAGATGCGAGAGGGAAGATGGTACGTTCTTACATACGGTCTGGAGCTGTTCGGTGTTGCAGCCGTTTTGGAGGAGGGTGGCTTCATGCCTTAGCGACATACTTGCATGGGAGCTCCCGCTGGATCCGAGACTTTTCCTCTTACACATCACTGACGAGATAGGGGGCAACGTATATAAACAACATCTACTCTTTCTGGCTCTTACCATTGCCAAACGTGACATAGCCCAGCTGTGGAAGGGGACCTCCCCCCCTGACTATGGGTAAATGGAAGGCTGAACTGGACAGGTGTATGGGCGCTGAGGTGGTGGTGTTTCTGGCCCGTGGATGCCCCCAGATGCATAGAAAATCTGGACACGTTGGGCGCCATACCGAGGGATAGACCTTTCCCCCCCACCCCCAATCCTTAGACCCTTGACAGAACCCCCCGCTTATACCAATGTTCACTAGACGTCTCATTCCGTGTCATGTAATTGTTTGCCTCTGTACTTTTGTAATTTTTATGCAATTGCTGGGATCTAGGATTGTCTGCACCGTGTTTATACTGTTGGACCTGCCGTTCTTGCAGGAGTTACAATTGTTTAAATATTATGGTACTCCTGATTCATGTTGTTTCTTACAGGTACTTGTAGGGCTAAGGCCCATATTGCATCAGGAAAACCAAATAAAATTTGTTATTTAAATTTTTTTCAATTGTTTCCCCCAATTGGCAATACCTTTAGCACACTCTGTAAGTCCCTAGTAAATGGTTCACCTGGTACCTAGGGCCTGAGGTACTAAAGGGAGTCTCTGAGGGCTGAAGCATGAATTGTGCCACCCTAACGGACCCATGCAGGCTGCTTGATTTGGTGCAGACAAAGTGAAAACATGTCCCCTAACACTGCGTACATGTCGGGGCATACCTGCATGAGGAGATATGCCCTTGTGCAGTTCAGTTCTATCACTGCCTGTGCAAGTGACCAGGGAAGCCATTTTAAACCATGCACTGAACACTGGAGAAAACGAGTTCCCCAGCTACATGATGACCTCACTGAAGATAGGAAGGTTGGTTATCAAACATCTCATATTGATGAACCCACACTGATTACAGTGTTGGATTTATCAATACATGCACCCAGAGGGCACCTTAGAGGATGGAATGGAATCCCAGCCACTGCCATGAGATATACTTCTGCCAGTCACACTTTTGTGCATGACTGTTTGGTACTCTCAAACCAGTATATCCCAGGTGAGACTAGGAGAGTAAGGGCTATCCCTGGGGTGGTTACTGTTAGGCCTGTGGCTTTAGTACCCCAAGAGATATCTGGGTCCCTTAGTTAGAGAAGGGTGGTAGTCAGTACAGACCTCCACCTTGACTGTCTCCTTGAAAATGACCACCCAGAAGTTGGTCTGAGCCAAAAAGAGGTACTGGTTCAGTGCCAGCCCTCACCCAGGGATTTTGGGTGCCCGAACCTGCAGTTAGTGCAAGTAAGCCCCAAAAGAGAAGGAAAAAGAGAAAATGTAGGAAAGGTGCTCAACCGTTAGCCAAAGTTCCAGTGAGCCAAGGAGGTTCTACACCAGATGGGGAGAATTTCAAGGTTGCCTCTGGTGCAACCTCACTTGACCTCCAAGAAGTTCTGACTAGTCAGGCAACTATTAAGCTTGAGATGGTGGCTCCTCAGCTACCAGAAGAGAGAGTGGAAGGAGGGTGTTTTCTACAGGATGTAGTAACACCCCACTCTAAAACAGCAGGCAGGCCCCCTGAATCCAAGGAAGCCTGCGAGTTAGCACCTTCACCTGTCAGTGAAGACCTAACAATGTGGTTCTGGGCACTGACAGCTGTCAGTGGCCTCTTCTGGGTTTTAGCATTATGGCTGCACAGTTCTTGGCATGGTGGTCTGACCCCATGTCAAATAGCAAGTTATGACCCATGACGCTGTTGGTCATGACGGGGTTACTCAAGTTGTGGGTAACCTCTTTGGGTAAGGTGGGGGTTGCCCTGGCTAAGATAGGGTTAGCAGAAGTAGATACCTCTGCCTCCAAGGCAAAGAGGATGGGTGAGAAAACTAAAGAAGCAGACAGAGGGCATTTTTAAATTGGGTCCTCACACTGTTGAGGTAGGTCAGCTCCCTAGAGGGAATGACCTGGACAGGAGGATGTAAGGCATGTAGGCCCTGCAACAATCCAGCCTTCCCCCTTACTCTTCCTCGCCTGACAGATTAGGAAGAATCTCCCAGATTGTGGCTGAGCTTCCTGGCCTGTTGGCTGGGAAGGGCTTGTATAGGGAGCTGGGTTCTTATTGCCTCGCCCCCCCCCCCCCATACACTTCTGTGTCACACAATTTGTAGTGAACCACTGTAGGGAGCTGGGTTCTTGTTGCAGGAACTCCACACACACACTCACACACTTTTTGTGTGATATTGATGCAGCTTTGACTGAAGTGTACTGGGTTCCTGCTAATCAGGTCCCCAGTACCAGTGTTCTTTCCCTAAAAATGTTCAATTCTTTCCCCCCATTGGCAATCCCTTTAGCACAGTCCCTAGTAAATGGTACACCTGGTACCTAGGGCCTGAGGTACTAAAGAGAGTCCATGAGGGCTGCAGTATGAATTGTACCACCCTAAGGGACCCTTCACTAAGCACATGCAAGACTACCACTACAGACTGCGTGTTTTGGTGCAGGCAAAGGTGAAAACACATGTCACACATCCCTGTGTGCCGTGCCCCCTAACACTGCGTGTAGTAGTTGTAAGTCACCCCTGCAGCAGGCCTTACAGCCCTAAGGCAGGGTGCTTAATATTACATGTGACGGAATACCTGCATGAGCAGATATGCCCCTGTGCTGTCCCGTTCCATCATTGCCAGTGCAAGTGACCAGGGAAGCCATTTTCAACCATGTACTGGTCACGGGAGAAAACGAGTTCCCCAGCTTCACTGAAGATAGGGATGTTTGGTATCAAACATCTCATATTGATAAACCCACACTGATTCCAGGGTTGAATTTATCAATACATGCACCCAGAGGGCACCTTAGAGGGCCCCCTGAAAACCTACGAGCCTCCGGTGTGGTTGCTGACTGATCTCTGACAGCCTGCCACCCGGGTTCTGACCTCCTAGGCCTTGTGCTCTCAGGAGACCCAGAACAACGGCCTGTCTGGAAAGAGTGTGTCCCACCCCTTCCCACAGGATGACCTACTGATTAGCCTTTCTAGGCTAGTAAGCTTCAAAGAGCTGCCGCCTTTGAAATGCAAATCTGGCTTCCCCTCACAGGAAAGGAAGCTAATCTCCTTGTCCAGAGGTCTTTGGCACCTGGATAGTCGAGAAAAGTAGATTATCAGATAGGCGTGCCACCCCCTGGCTAGCACCACCCCTAAAATGGGGTAAAGTGAGGTGGACACTACTTTTAAGAAGTATCCATCTTTGTGATGGCATACTTGGGAATTCTGGGACAGGGTTATGCCCACTTCCCACAGAAAGTGGTCCTATAGGGGGCGTAGTAATCCCAAGGGTCAGTAGCCCATTGGCTACCACCCTACACTCCCCTAATGCCCCTAAATCCAGTATTTGGGGGAGCACCTTGCACCAGAGAAGCAGATCCTGATGACCTACGAAGAAGAACACTGAAGCGCCGCAGAAGACTGAAGAGATTTACTGACTTGGCCTCAGCCCTGTCGGCCAGTCTGCTGTTCTTCGTCAAAACTGCATCTGACGTCTCGTCCTTTATCTTTTGTGCCTCCAAAACCTGGTAGGACTGCCTGCCTTCAATAAAGAACCAAAACCTCCTGTGGAACAGCAGAACTGTTCGCTGCAGCCTGCAGAAACTCTAAAGGAAGGGCTCTGAGGACTCCTGAACCGGTAAAACCCAACGCACGAAACCACAACTGCACCCGTCGCTCCAAGCCTGAGTCGAAGTGGGCGAACAGTGTCATCAAGGTCCCCCCAGCTTTCCAGAGTCCATCGTGGTTTCACTCCTCAGACGTCGCCTGCAACCTCTGCGCGCAGGCCCCCTCTACCATGACTGCTCCTGGTAAGAAAACCTGACGCCTAAAGACACCTCTGCCCCTGGGCCTTGGAGAAGAGGACCAAAGGTGTCCCTAAGTCCCAGAGCATCGTGAGGCCTGAGCTCCCCCTATTGGTTCATCCCGACTGGTCCCTCAGTCAGCGCCTGCAGCCTCTTTTCACCGTGACCATTTGGGCACCCGGCACTGTTTTGCACCTGGCCGCCCTACTGCCGCTGGTGGTGTTCTGCTGGTGCGGCCTTGGACCTTGCCCAACTACTCACCTTAACTCCTGGAGAAGGGTCCTGTAAGTTGCTGTACTGTACCTGAATGCCGCATTGACTTTTCCTCCCATAGGATAACATTGCAGCTTCTAGAAATTGCACTAAGTGCTGACTTTTTGAGCTAAAAAGAATTCCTATTTAAAAATGTACTTACCTGAATGGTTTTCTTCTGATGCCTAAACATATATAAAGATACTCACAATTTTTATAAATTGGTGTAGATCTCCTTCAGTCGTGGGTCTCATTTACTGACCATTGTGTGTAATTTCAGATGTCTTTTACTCCTCTGTGATAAGCCTAAGGCTGCTCAACCACACTACCCCCTAGCAAAGCACCTTGGGATTGCCATAGCAAGCCCCTTGTCCACTCATAAGGGAACCGCTGGACTCTTTACATGATATATCTCATTTTGATATATCATATATAGAGCCAGCTTCCTACAACCGTTTTTTGATAAGAATTCTAGACTCATATTCTATAAAATGTGTCCCATGTTTATTTAAATGGGCTATTTTTCTCTTGTATTATTGAAAATGCATACCGTTGGAGGTCTGCTACAAAAGAGAGCAATGTTTCTGACACGAAAGCAGAACTCCTGCCAAAATGGCCTTTAATTTTGAGTACTATTGAATTGTAAAATTGTAGCACCAGTTAGTTACAGCATTTAGAAATAGCAGAATTCTGGTGAGTCACTTCAAAACAAGCCTCTAAATAAAGATTCTTTCCCATCAATATCATTTGAGCTGTTTAATCATCCTTTTAATGCCATGAGCCACAACTGAGGTCTTGTAAATCTTGCTGAAAACTATTGAGTGTTTCAACATCTAATGGCACTGGTGCGCAATGTAGTGATCCTCTTTGATAAAAGAGCCTTAACACTTTTACCACTGGATTAACTAGCAGGTTGAGTGTGTTCCCATCACCTAAAACTCTTCCTTTCCCTAGACTTTCCAGAGTCAGGGGGCATGAATACTGTCCTTACTTTGATTTTAGGTGGTCTTGTAGCCTCCCCACAGTGGTAGCAGAAAGTATTTCAGTGTTCGATTTTTCTCTTCTTGTGCACTTTCAAGTTATTCATAATCTAGTGCACTGAAGCTAGCCCCCTTACATGCATAGTCATTTGCATAACTATATAAAACTCCACTCTCCAGTATCATGCATTTCCAAAGGATTATGCTCATTTTGGTATATCATTGTTATTTTGTATGCTACTGTGTGTTCACATGTTTTGCTAAGTCTGTAATGTTGAAGCTGTGACAAATTAATGGATTCTCTGAGGATAAACTGACAGTTAGGCAGAAGCTATAAGTAGGCTGCACCAAGAGGTGAGCTGCTTCTGTTGTAATGTTCCTCTTCATTTTAGATGCATCAGACTTATGGTAAAGTGAGACCTTGGTTTATAGTCCTGTCTAATTTGTGTGACTAGAACAATTATTTCTTTATTAATTAATTGCTTCTTCATAACATTTTCACAGTAACCTGTTCTACCTCCCGCAGTCTGGCAGGTAGTAATGCACATATGTTCAATATTGTACTTCATAATGTAGCTACTGTATTCGGCAAAGGGTGACATTGTTTGGGGTGCCGGAGCATCAATGGTTTGCAGTTCTCCCTAGAGGCTTGTTTTTCTTCCACATGGCTTAAGGTCTGTGCTCTTTACAGCTGATTTGTCAAGATGATTGCTGCTTTTGATGATGGGTCTGAGAGAATTTTCTTCAACTGTAAAAATCCCTCTGATAGAGACTTCTAGCCTCAGATTTCTTACTTTAGACTCTTCCCCAGACACGAGACTGGATTCTGAAATTCTTTCCTATAGCACGTCTGCGCATCAGTAGAGAGGGCATCGCGTGACTTCATATCAACGTCGTCCACCAGACGTGACGTCGACTGAGTCCATATAACTCCCTCGCCGGTGCGCTGATGTCACTTCCTTCTTTTTCATGCTTGCAATGTGGATCCCGGAGTAGTTAGGGGGCTGTTTTTCGGCCCATCTTGGCGTTTTGTCAAGGGAACAGTGTGCTTTTGCGATTTCTTCAGGGTTTAAACCCTGTGAATCTTGTGATAGACAGATGTCGATCACAGATCCTCAAACCATCTGTTGGTGGTGCCGTGGAGAGCACCATGACTCCCAGGAGTGCAGTCAGCGTCTTCAGCCGAAGGCATTGAGAGAGCGTTGTATGGAAATTTTGGCTGTGTGATTATCTGAGGCACCGTGGTGTCATCAGTACTCGCCAAATTACAGAGACCGGTCGAGGAGCCATTCGGGTGAGGGGCCACCTCTGTCGACGTGGAGAAAGGCTCCGAAGTGTAAACGGTCGGTACATAAGTCTGACTCCGATGCCGTCTTCCAACCTTCGGTTGCAGAGCATTCACAGGAGTCCATCCCGCGCCTCCCTAAATATCTTGGAGCCGGGGCAACTCTAGCCCAAATGTGGGAATATTACTTTTCCATGCATAAGGTTTTTGGGCTTTAGTCTCCCTCTGGTGCGCTTTCTGGCCCCAAGGAGGTAGGAGGTGCCCTGACTGGATCCTCGCCGGCGGGTTTGCCCTCAGTGACAGTTGGGCCCTCTGAATCACTTATCGGTTTCGAGGCGGCACCAGTGCACAGCCCTTCATGGTTCATACCTTCAGCGTCGGGTCAGCCAATGACGTCACAGCGCTTATCCGATCCCATTACTCTTTCTGACTTCGATATGGCGCCGATAGAGCCTTCAACTTTGGGCAACTCTCCTTCTGGCCTTCGAGCTTTTCCTACGGGAATGCACAGTTTGGCAGGTGAAGGAGCGAGGATGTGGTGCAGTGGTCAGAGCTGCTAACTCGGAAGCTAGGGATCCGGGTTCGAGCCTTGGCATAATATCCTGTGATTCTGGGCAAATCACTTAATCTCCCCGTGCCCATGGACAGCGCCTGGATACCCTCACGGGTGATAAGCTGCACTATATAAATCTACAAACATTAAGAGGAGCATATAGGGTGTCATAACCCTTTGGGCAGTACTGGCCATCCTCCTTTGGAGGAAAATTGGCTGGCTGAACAGGGGGAGGCTAGTGGACTAGAGTCCTCTCCAGTTTCAGATTTACTTTCTTCACCTGGTATGGCAACAGAGGAGAGTTCTTCTTATGCTGTGGTATTTAGGAGGGCAGTTGCAGTCTTAGGTTGCCAGCTGCCCTCAGTGGAATTATCCACAGACCCTTTGGTGGATGTTCTTCACCAAGGTGAGACAGGAGTAAGCCTTTGCTCCCTTATAATGAATCTCTGTTTGACCTTTTGTTAGGAGCTTGGGCGAAACCTGTTACGGGAGTTCGTTGACTGGGCTGTGGCCCATAGGCATCGCCCTGCCCCTGGGGACCCAGTTTGTCTCCTGCAACGCAAAAGGTCTGGTGGTTCAGGCTGCAACAGTTTCTCCAGACCCTAGTGTCCTTCCCTTGGTTCCACCAAATAAAGAGTCCAGATAGCTAGAAGATTGTGGGAGGAATATATTCTGTTCTGTTAGTTCAGCATTGAGGTTGTTAAACACGGCATGTGTTTTGGGCAGATTTTCTCATGCTTTATGGGGCTCTGTGGCTGCCTTCTCTTTCAGAAGAAGCCAGGAGTGAACTACTGCAGGTGGTACAAGATGGCCGGGTAGCAGCCAAATTCATCATAAAATGTGGTACGGACACCACCGATTCCGTGGGTAGAGCTATGGCTCAGTAAGTTGCACTGCACAGACATGCATGGCTGCCTCAGTCTGGGTTTTCAGAACCTGTACAGGATAGCCTGAAAGATATGCTGTTTGATGGTGTACGTTTATTTGGTGAACATGCTGATTCGGCTTTATGGCGTGATAAAGCCACCTAGTCATGTCTTTGAATGTTCTGGTTGAATTCTTTCTTTCTGACTTTTGCGGAAAGAAGTTTTTATATGTGGCTTAGTTGCAATATGTATTTCTTATGGTGACAACCAGTGTGGTGTTTCTGCTTGAAGCAGGGGTTTGGGTTGTTTAGATAACCTTGTGGTTCTTTACATTTTTTTTTCCTGATCCTTAGTTCCAGTCAGTCAGGATTATAGGAAAACTATGGGGCAGCTATTCTGCAGAATTCTTTTCAGAGAAGTCTTATTTTTTAGAGTATATTCCACGATAAGTGGCTTTCTTGATTAATATTTACTGCTTGGTGCAGAAGTTATGACTTTCTTCTTCAGCTTTGTCAATGACAGTTTTTCAGGTGTTTGTTTTGGCTTTTTAATACAGGTCTTGCAGTTTGCTTTACTCTGAAGAAGAGGTTAAGCTCAAGTGTTGATACCTTCATGGTATGTACCATACCCTATGTGGAGTATCTTTGTATGCAATGGTGAGCATTTCTTAATATATATGTGTTGAGCTGGGATTGCTCAGCCTGTGCATTATTAGTCTCACATTTGAGTGTGCAGAGTTCCACCCTCTGTCTGGTTATTTCTCAGATGTATGATATAATAGATTTGTGAAGTTTGGTACCCCTTGTTAGGTACTCTTGAAAATGTGTACCCCATTGCAGTCTCAGTGTATGCAATCTGCTTTTTGATAAGAGGTTTATGTACAATGACCCTCTTATTAGTTTTGGTTAATATGATGAAGTATCTCTTGTACTTTTATGGTATTTGTGTGACCTTATGCTTCATTTATGGGCATACATCAATAGACTGAGATGCCGTTGATGGTATAGTACATCACTGAGGATGTATATCCCACAATTCCTTCTGGTATTTTCACAGAAAGTAGCTGGTAGCCCACATTATTAGTTTATGTGGCTTCGGCTTTTTCTTGGTACTTATCTTACATTTAGGTGATGGATGATGTTACTTATGATTGATGGTAAAAGATCTCTACTTTTGCCAGATTTAGAACATTACTACTAACCAAAAGCTTATCATCTTGTGAGCTTTAAAACACTACATGTTTTGCTCTTCAGGTTCTGTCTTATAGCCATTGCTGTTGATTGGGTCTTATGTCCCTTCGTATAGACATTGTTGGTTTGTACATGTTCTTGTTTGGTTGTTTTACTGGGATTATGTCATGCTATTACAGGTCTCCAGGCAGACCTAGTCTCTCAGGTGATTCTATTCCTTCTATTATGAAGGATACTTAATGTTTTTGACTCTCTTTGGTTGGTTGGAATGCTGTGCGTCATTACCAAAGTTTTTCTTCTTTTCTGAATGGCATTTCCCTCTAATGGTGTAGCTTTTCTTGTCTATGAGGGTGTTCATGTATGTTGTTCCTTGAGGGCAACAGGCGTTGGCCTCGTAGCTTCTACCTTTTGTAGAAGACTTTTATTCTTATCATACAGGCTCATTGCTCTCCGAGGGGCAACTCTTTTCATTATTTACCTAGTTGCTGGGGTTGGTGTCCCAGGCAACTTGCATTACTCTGAAGGGTTGGATGGCTGTTGCTTTCCTAAGTGGTATGATCCCACTGTAGTTCCATACTGTCCTGTCCGTATTGTCTGCTGATTATTTGGCTTTATTTTTGTATCTTTAAATATGAATTTTCTTTTGTTTATACATAGGCGTTTAATTATTTTACTCCTATGTCACTAATATATATATATATATATATATATATATATATATATATATATATATATGATATCCTAGAGGTATTTGTTATCCTCTCTAGTTCTTTTTCCTATGGAAATACTGCTTCTGTGCTAGTAGTTGCTATTGTTGTCTTTTGACTTCTTTTTGATAAGAACATTCCTTATGCTTTCTCCACGGGAGATGGATTTTTCTCTGTGTAATTTGCAGGGCAGTCCTGGCTAGGGCAGGACTTTATAGAGCATAAAGGTATTGCTCAGTGGCATGGCCTGCTGCTCTGTATTCCACAGGTTCAAATACACAGGTCGGGCCTGGATATAAGACCAAATGGGTTTATTTTTATAGGGTCATTTGGCAACGTTGTCTTATTGTCATGGGTAATGTTATCCCCATGCTTTTAATGTTTTTATGACTTTTGTAACTGTGATTCTGCCCACACTTATTGTGGGGTCAGAATAATCAATCAAACGCATTTGTAAAGCACAACACTGTCACCCCTAGGGCTATCTGGGTGCTGTGTCTCAGTCAAAGAGTCAGGTCTTGAGAGAAGGCATGGTTCGGATCCCGTTAAGGGTGCGAATAGCTTTGTGACATGGATTTGTCACACTAACATGGGTATTTTATTCCCATGGTTTTAAATATCTGGCGACTTTACTTACCTGTGGTTCCTTCCATGGGTTTTAATGTGGTAGAGTAGGTTATTGCTCACCTAAATTATTATGAATGTCCAATCTTTTTCTCTTGTTCTGGACCGGGTTTGTTAAAATAAGAGACTTTTCATGCTCAGTTCGCAGACCCTCCTCTGCGGATGGAATGGCTTTGGCATTTGATTCTAAAGTAAGGAATCTTTGGCTAGATGTCTCTATCAGATTAACAAGTTACTTACCTTTGGTAACGCATTATCTGGTAGAGACAGGATCTGGCCGCAGATTCCTTGAAGACCCTCCCATCCTGCCGGTCTGTTAAGGGAGTATTCTTTTGTCTCAAAGATTTCATTATGGTCATTCACATACTGAAAGAAAAAAAAGGAAGAATCGAGTGATTATTTGACACATGGGTGTCTTTTATTTTGGCACACAGTTTCAATAGGCAGTTTCTATATGTGGCTTCACATTTGAGCGCGGAAAATAGTCATGGAACAAACTGACGTTTGCGAGGGAGTTATATGGACTCCGTCGACGTTGCATCCAGTGGACGACGTCTATACGGAGTCGCGGGACGCCCTTTACTGGCGCGCTGATGTGCTTTGGGAAAAAAAATTCCGGATCCAGTCTTGCACCTGTGGAAGATTCTAAAGTCCGGAATCTGCGGCTAGATCATGTCTCTACCACATAATACGTTACTGAAGGTAAGTAACTTTTTCTTCATGTTACTTCGTGTTTTCTGTAGGAGATAGGATCTGGAGAGAGAGCATTAAAGGAATATTTACCCTGCAAAGTACACTCGCCATTAAATGCCACTACTGCTGCATCTCTGCTCTACAGCAGTGTCCACTACAAACCCCGCTGTAGTCTTGAATTTACAGAGCTGCCTAAGGCATTCCACCTCTGCTTACCAGCAGATGCTACTGCTACCATGGTTCCCTTTTTGTAGACAAAACCCTGCATGTGACCTCTGATGCCATGGTTGCCCAATTGCCGTTTTTATTTTCTTGTGCAATGTTTTTTTTGTTCCTAATAGAGGACAGGAGCTGTCTGTATCAGTCTAGTTCCTCATGTATGTGTTTTCTCCTTATTTGCATCCAGTCCGTATTTGGGACGTGCGTCCATTTGCCCCGAAGGAGCGATGTGTGAAAATATTTCAGGGGAACGTCCACAACTTTGAGAAGGTTGGTCACATGCATGAGTATGGCTGGTTTTATACTGCAATCTTGTTAGCCTCTCAATCAAGATGCCCCAAAGCAGTTTTACTATCAATATGATTAATGTGCACAGGAGAGTTTTAATTACATCCTAAAAGAGCCATTTTATTGTCTTTGGTTGTAAATTAATTGCCTTTTAACATCCACCATCTAATTGATAAAAAGTAATGATGCGCTGACACTTGGTGATAATTAAGTACATGCTCGAATTACTCAATCTTTCTAGAGAGCTGTTAGTTTGATTCCGTAAATTTAAAGCCGCCATGTGTGATAATTCCTCTAAGAAAAATGTATATAATTTATGCCTTGATTATTTTATAGAATCTCTTGAGGTGTTCTTGGTCTCCTGATGGAGGAAGAGTGGCAGCAGGATCTGCCGACAGGTGAGCATACCTTCAAATGTTTTCATTTTCCATAAAACATATTAACTTTATTGCTCCATCATAACGAGTGAACTGGTAAAGCAAGTTGTATTGTAAGCCTGCTAACGATAAATACATTCAAGGCAATGTGATAGCTGTGCATCTGAAGGCACTAGCTATAGGAGATGTGTAATTATTTGTCACAGATTGGAATCCTGCAGGTTTGGCTAAGACTTTTTGCACCATTCTGACCATATCGACCTAACACTTAAAAAGCTCTATTCGGTGTTTTTTTAGAACTTGTGTCCCACGAGTAGTTTCAGTGAAGGCCAGATCCATTCCGGATTGTCAAGATAAACATAGACTTTGTTAAATTAACTCTTTTTAGGTCCACTGTATGCAAGTATTTTTTCTCTAGTGATCTACCAAATGCATCATAGATCAGGTGTGCCTCACTTTCACATTGTTCGCCCATGCTACATAGGAATAATTTCAATTAGCAGCACATATGCATAAAGCAGTGGGGTGGGTGAAGCCACACAAGGCCTCAGATCAAGCCAAGTATTATAGTTTCAACCACTCCTATGCAAGAAGAGTGATTTGTAAGTGATACTGAGTTGCCAGGTATGCAAAATGCTTCTCCAAGGTATAACAGCAACAAGGTTCGCTGCTACTTAAGTAGTAACCTAATCCATGGCTTCCTACTCTTGTCAGAAGAATAGCCAGTAGCATGTACAAGTCTTTGTTAATCTGTAAGATATTGGGTTATTGGTTGCTTGGGCTTTCAGCCCTGGTAAAGCAGCAACAACAGTCCTTGTCAGGGTAAGGCACAAGCAAACCCCAAATTAACCTGTGCTCAGGCCCTTGGTAGCTTGACCCAAAGCAGTCGAGCTGAACTTTGAGGCAGTGTGTGAAGTATTTATGCAACACTTCAAACAGTAAAACAGTGAAAACACACCACAAAAGAGCCCACTACAGATTTAGAAAAAGTTGTTTTAATAATTAAAACAAGACAAGAAAAATCTAATTAGTAGCACTGGAGATATTGAATTTCAAAGTTTAGAATGGAAATAGCGCCAAAAAGCACAAAGCGCTACTGGGTATATCTGGTCGTGCCGTTCCGGAACAAATTCACACGTTAGAGCCAGCTGCGATGGAGCGCGGTCCAGCTACAGGGACCCAGTTAAGCCAGCTGAACATAGTACCTTAAATCCTGGTTGCGGAGCGTTGTGTCGTTCCGGATCAAAGATGTGGCGCGCAGCTGAAGCAATGTGTCGGTCCCAGGATGCGGCGAGGCTGCTGTGCGAGGTCCTGTTGCGTCATTGTCGAGGATCCTGTCGATGGGGCTTGTGATCCGAAGTCCGATGTCGGCGATGCGGCACGCAGCTGGCGATGTGTATGGTCCATGGCGCTGCAGGGCTGCAATGCGGAGTCCGACATAGTCATCGAGGCTGCCGACGACCAGAAATGCGAGAACCTGGGCTTGGGATGCGGTGCGCCACCGAGGCTATGCGTCTGTTCCGGAAACTGCGTTGGGCGATGCGGGTCTTTGCGACGGGTCAAATCCACGCAGCAGCAGCGATTCATTGGTTCTGCGCAGGGATGCTTCGTTCAACCGAGGATATGCGTCAGTTCTGCTCGAGGATGCGCTGCTCCTCAGAGAAGAAGCATTGGTTCCACTGGCGAGCACCTTAGGCCCACTTCCAAGGGTCCAGGACTGGGGTGGGACCACTTGGCAGGGCAGACTCACAGATGCCAGAGTCTAGGTGCAGGTGCAAGATGGTTGGAAGCCTGTTAAGTCCCTGAGGCTTCAGATCGGGAGGCCAACCAACTAGCCCTTGGAGTCATTCTGGGTTCAAGAGATGCAGGTCCAGTCATTCTCACCCAGTCAAGGGGACAGCAGGTCAGCATAGCAAAGCAAGAGTCCAGCAGATTGGCAGTCCTTCAGCAGCACATCAGTCTTCCTTCCTGGCAGAGTATCCACAGGTTCAGAAGTGCACTCAAGTAGTGGTGTCTGATGTCCTTCTTTTATACACGGTTGTGCTTTTGAAGTGAATAGAAGCTTCTACAGGCATGCCTTTGAAGTACACAGATGCGCTGCCTTCCCTGTCCTGGCTCCAGACTAACGACAGTAGGTATGCAGCCCCTTGTGTGGGGACATGACACAGCCTATTTAGGTCTAAGTGAGGCTGGGACCATCTTCTTCATCCCATCCTGCCAGTGATGGCCCATTCAATCACAGCCAAGCTCCCAGTGTGTGTGGCTGTCTTGGAGGAATACACAAAGCCCAACGGCCAACTATACCTAGTCATGTGACCAGTGAAAGGCTGCAGGCACCAAATGGCTTGGGTAAGAAAATTTCAACTTTCTATAAGTAACCTCACAAAATAAAATGATGGACGGAGTGTTGAAACGTTTCAAACACTCACCCCCAGTCACAGATCTGGGTTTAATTCAATGTTATTTTGCTCTCCACGTCACCCCAGTTTGGACCTAGCCTTATGCAAATCAGTCTTGAACCTGCTCCCCATGGGAACAGTCCAGCCCGAACTGCCAGACCAGGTCCTCCCTGGACTGGAAACAAGCATCCTAGGACTGGTTTCGGGGTATCAGCCCTCATTAGCCAGGCTAGCTTGAACCAGTGGCTGTGAGAAAGTGCCCTCTTTCTTGCATGGTATGCCCCCACTTTTTGCTGAATTGCTGATGTTCTTTGACTGAGTGTGCCCGGGGCTCCTGCTAATCAGGTACCCAGGGCCTGTGTTCCTTCCCTAAAATTGCATTGAAGCCTAAACCCAATTGGCATCTCTGGCCACATGTCAGCCCCTGGTAAATGGTACCACAGGTACCCAGGGCACTGTGACCAGAGAAGGCCTCTAAGGGCTGCAGCACTTATTGTGCCACCTTTAGAGGCCCTGTATCCTGACACTCACACACTGCCTTTGCAGGCTGCGTGTCTTGGTGCAGAACAAAGTGAAGAGTCGACATGGCACACCTCTCTGTGTGCCATGCCCACAAACCACTGCCCTGGCATAGATCAGTCACGCCTCTGGCAGGGTGCACTATACCAGTGGTGAGGGTACCGGTGCATGAGCCCTGTACCCCTACAGTGCCCAAGTCCATTCCTGGGCACTGTAAGTGCAGTGCTGCCATTAAGAGTATATGGTGCTGGGAGTTTGTCATTACGAACTCCACAGCACCATAATGGCTACACTGAAAACTGGGAAGTTTGGTATCAAACTTCTCAGCACATTAAACCCACACTGATGCCAGTGTGGGATTTAATGTAAAATGCACAACAGAGGGCATCTTAGAGATGCCCCTGAAACTCGACCAACTTCTAGTGACCTGACTGAGTGGCTGCTTAGGCTGCCACCAACAGACATGTTTCTGGACCCCTGGGTCGAGACCCTGCTGCTCTCGGGGCCTGAAACAATGCACATCCTGGGACGAGGTGCCAAGCCTCCTCCCCAGGATGGGCAGGGTTCACGAAGGGAAGCTTCAAAGGCATGCCGCCTTTGTGAGCCTCCCCAGACCATTTGCTGCTTTCAGCAACTGGTCCCCACTGGTTCTACCCCCCACTTTGGGCGGGAGAACCGGCGGGAAAACAATTGAGGGAAAGAGGTGTGCCCACCTCTGCCAACTCCACCCCTCAGGTGGGGGAGGCGAGGTAAAGCACAACTCTGAGTCCCTGCCATCTTGAGGATGGGGGACCCAACCAACCAGGAACAGGCTCCTGCCCCTCTCCCACTGGAGGGTGGCACGATAGGGGGTGTACCCACCCCAGGGAAGGGACCCATTGGTCCCTGCCCTTTACCTACAGGTAACGCCCCTAAATCTAGTATTTAGGGGGCATCCTGAACCTTGCTTCCTCAGATCCAGAAACGACAAGAAGAAAAGAAGAAGAAGGACCGAACAGCCGTGCAGCCAGCTAACAAGAGGAAGACGCCCACTGACTTGGCCCCAGCCCTACAGGCCTGTCTCCCCTCGAACCTGCTCCTGCGAAATCCCGGTGTGTCCTGCAGCCAGCAACCTCAAAAACCCCGGAGGACCTGCCTGCCTTCACTTCCAAAGACTGCTTCTCCCGTGAACACCGGATTTGTTCAACTGCAACCTCTGGCAGCAGCCGGAGACCGCGAATCCAGCCCACTCTGCACCCGCCGAACCCGGCCCGAGCTCGAGTGGAAAAACACCACGAGGAGGTCACCCCGGCGATCCTGACCCGAGATCTGGCGACCCCTGACCTGCCTCAAGCCTCCAGCCGACTCCTGCAGCCTAAATCCAGAAGGCCCCCCTGACCGCGACCCGGAGCTGGTAAGAAGATCCGACCCCAAAAGGCACCTCTGCACCCGACGCCCCCCGGCCTTGTGTGCCCAAACCGACGGTGCCTAACCAACCCTTAACTTCCCAACTTACCTCTCAAAGTGGTGGTCGCACCCAGAAGTCCTTCGTCTCCCTGCCTGCAGTGCTTCTTCAAACCGGAGGTTCACCATTGAAAACAACAGGGCGCCCGACGTCGAAACAGCACTCTGCACCCGGCCGCCTCAGTGCCGCTGAGGGTGCACCTTTTGTGCTACTTTGTTTCCCCATTTACCCTGACCTTAACCCTAGGAGATTTGCTCCCTCAACCCAGTGGCCTGCTTGCCAGCAGCCACCAACCGGAGGCCCGCTATCCCCCATTGGATAACATTGGGCCTCAACACTCGGCACCCGGCCGCCCTAGTGCTGCTGAGGGTGCAACGAGAGTGCATCACTGACCCTGGGGTACCCTTGAGTCTAACCCCAGAACCTTAACTCCCCCAGTCGATAACTTACCTGTGAACCGATAACCTGTTTTTCCTCCATAGGATAACATTGACAATTTTCTTCCAAAAAGTTTCCAAGTGTGGTGTTTTGAAATCTAAAAATATTCTTTAAAAATCGCACAAATAACCAAAACGTATTTACTTACCTGTCTGCAGGAAATGTCCCAGTGCTGAATCCAGGTATCCAGCACTGAGTTAGAAAAGTAACGTAAAAAGTAACTTACCTGTAATTTACTGAAAAAGCCTATTCATTTCAATGTGCTGTATTTGCTAAGTGTTGCAACCTTCTGCATCCCCTGTAAATCAAACAAAGTACAATTTCTATTGCATTTCCAAACTGTTCTATATTCAGCAACTTTTTACTGAAAAGAATTTAATGCTTACCTGTGCCAGGCTTGCTTGGTTCTAAAAATAAAACAATATATTTTTATACAAAAACAATTGGCCTAGAGTTCAGTTCTTGAGTGTGTGAATTCATTTGCTGACCGAGTGTGTACATCAAATGCTTAACACTGTCCTCTGATACTGCCTTACTGCTCGACCACTCTACCACAAATAGAGAGTAAGGTTCTATCTAACTTTAACCTCTGCCTACCTCTGGGGTCACTTGGACTCTATACACACTATACCTCATTTTGGTGTAGTATATATAGAGCCAGTTTCCTACAGTGGCGCAGCGAGCAAGGGACCCACGTTACATAGACGACCAGACAACCACCAGAAGCACCCTCGCATACCGACCCCCAGCTTCTGCAACACCATCGCAAACTTCATTGCGCTGCTAGCTTTAGACTCCAAGGACTACATCTTCCTCGGCGGGCTAAATTTCCACATTGACGACCCCAACAACAAAAACATTGCACACCTCTTCAACAGTATGAGCAGCCTCGGATTGACCCTGATGGTCCATGACCCTACACACACTGCAGGACACACGCTGCACCCAATTTTCACCTCCAGCATCCGCGTCAAATAGAGCCATGTCAAAGAACTGACATGGACCGATCACTCCATCATCCACTTCAGCATCTCCAGCCCCCGCACCGCCACCCCCAACATGACTAACGCACCCCACTGGAGGTGGAACAAAGTCTTGGAAACCAGCTGGGTGAACGCCCTCAACACCTCCAACCTTGCTACAGCCACCAACTTCGAACAGGGAGTAAGAAACTTCAACGCCTGGATCACCAATTGTGCAGACAGCTCCATCTCCATCAAGAGCAACATTCAGAGAAAATCCTCCAAAGAGGCCAGCTGGTACACCCAAGAACTCAGAACAGCAAAATGGGTCAGCAAACAGTTTGAGAGGAGATGGCGCGCCAGCAAGGACGCCTCCGACAGGACAGCCTTCAAGACCTCCCTCAACCTCTGCCACCGCCTGCTGAGGGCAACAAAGAAGACAGCCCTTGCTGCATGCATCGAAAAGGGCGCCAACAACACCAAGGAACTTTTCAACATCGTTAAGCAATTCTCCAACCTGGCTGCCAGCAAAAAATATCATACCCTCACAGGAGCTGTGCGACAACCTCGCCCATTTCTTCCACAACAAGGTCGCCACCATATACAGAAACTTTAAACCCCAACGCACACCTATGGACTTCCTCAACAGATACGTCTCACCGTAACTGACACAAACCACACACTGACCACCTGTAACATCCTCTCCGCCCAGGACACCATCTCCACCATGAAATCTATCCACTCGGGAGCTCCCACAAACCTATTCCTGCACCACATTTAAAACCACGAAAACCAAAGGTTCGACCAGGAACTCACCACCCTACTCAACACCGCTGTCACCACCGTAACATTTCCCGACGCCTAGAAACCCGCCAAAGTCAGACCACTACTAAAAAAAAAAAAAAAAAAACTCCTCCAACCCCTGCGAACTCCAAAACTACCGGCCAATCTCCCTGCTCCCATTCCCAGCTAAGGTACTGGAAAAGATCCTCAACAATCAACTCATGACTCACCTGGAGCAGAACCAGCTACTCAACGCCTTCCAATCCGGCTTCCAAAGCAAAATCACAGCACCGAAACCGCCGTGATCGTAGCCACTGACGACATCCGAAACCTCCTTGACTGAGGAGAAACAGCAGCTTTCATCCTCCTCGACCTCTCGGCAGCCTTCAACACCGTATCCCACCACATGCTGATCGAAATACTCCACCACTTCGACATCCAAGGGGACGTACTCCGATGGATCACCTCCTTTCTCATTGGAAGAACCCAGAGGATCCACCTCTCACCTCTGAACCCAGGGAGATCACCTGCGGTGTCCCCCAAGGCTCATCCCTCATCCCCATGCTCTTCAACGCATATATGACCCTGCTGGCCAACATCGTCAGATCCCACGGTTTCAACATAATTTCCTACACAATGACACCCAACTCATCCTCGTACTCACCGACGACCCCACCACCAGAACCAACTTCCACAGATGCATGACAAATGTCGCCGACTGGATGAAGAACTGCCTGCAGCTGAACACAGACAGAACGAAAAAACTGATCTTTGGCAACATCAACAACACATGGAAAAACTTCTGGTGGCCATCAGACCTAGGACCCGCACCCACTCCCTCCAACCACACCAGAAATCTCTGAATCATCATTGGCAACAATCTCACCATGAAATCACAGATGAACGCCATCTCCTCCGCTTGCTTCCTCACTCAGCACATGCTATGTAAGATCTTCAAGTGGCTACCTCTACACACGAGACCCACCGTGACACAGGCCCTCATCACCAGCCGACTGGACTGTGGCAATGCCCTCTAGGTAGGAATCGCCACATACCTCCTACAGACACTTCAGACCATACAGAACGCCGCAGCCAGACTCGTCCTCGGCCTTCCCCGATGAACCCACATCACAACCCACCTCGGGCAACTCCACTGGCTTCCCGTGCAGAAGAGATGCCAATTCAAACTGCTAACCGACGAACACACAAGGCTCTACAAAACCAAGGACCAGCATACATTAACCACCACCTGAACTTCCACCAACCATCAAGAAGACTACGCTCCGCCTCCTTTACACTTTCCAATACTTCCCACATGTGCCGAAGCAGAAGTGGAGGACACACCTTCTCCCACATCGCAGCAAAGACCTGGAACAGCCTCCCCACGCACCTCCGGACCATCACCTCACTTCCTGAATTCAAAATGGCCCTCAAGACCTGGCTGTTCATTTAAGCCTCTGGGGCCAGCAGGCGCCTGGATACCCTATCGGATGATTAGCTGCGCTTTGTGAGAAGTTGGCCTGGCATATGCTGTCCACTAGTTCTAGTGGGCACCTTGCACCAGTCCAAACGACCCCTATTGATGATAGGATTAAAGACAACCTTTATTGAGAGCTATCCTAGTGGTAGCTATGGAGAGCAGCCTTCAGGCTAAATCTTGAAGCAGTGTAAGGCAGCTTGGTTTACCAGATTATAACCTCTTGAATACCTAAATGAAAGGAGAACCACACAAGATATATATAAAATATATGTATTTATCTCTAAACACTAACTACTAATCCCTTTATGAGATTAGAGTTCAAGATACACAGTATCACAGTATTAAAACGATAGTAAATAGCACAATACACAGTGGGCTCCAGGGGGAGACCAAACCATATACTAAGAAAGTGGTATAAGAACCACGACTTGACTAGACACCGTGCCTAGAGCACGTAGAATCGCTGGGGCCCCAAGGAATCACCCAAGGTAGTGACACAGGAGACCCACGGGGGACGTGTGCAGTGTGAGAACACAGCTGCGAGCCCCGTAGGATTCAATGCGGAAAGTCGCGGTTGGAATTTTAAAGTTAAAGGACACTTAGGAGAGGACTTTGAGCAAACCACTTTAGACTTAAGGGTTTCTAGGGCCAACACCCACGGGAGCACCGGAGTACTCGAGTTACCTCACCCAGGGAAGCCGGGTGCATAGGTGCCAAAAGGTGTCGGGAATCGTCGTCGTTTTCAATGGCGATCTGCTGCAAAGTGCTGCTGCCGTGAAGGAGAAAAGTGTCCGGTGTGATCCAAGCCTGGATCGAAGATGTGAAGAACCTGAAAGCAGAGGGGACAGAGTCTGGGTCACGAGCCAGTGACCAGGAGCGGAGCAATCGAATGCCCACCGATGTCGGGTGCTTCAGGTGCGAAGAGGTGAAGCTTGACTCTGCAGACACGGGGTCCCGGAGACGTCGACGACGTCCAGGAGCCGGATTCGAGCTGTCCCACGAAGGATGTCGAGTGCTAGGGTGTCGGTGATCGGATTGACCACAACAAGCCTTGGCAACAGCAACCCACGCGGGAAGAGAAAAGATGCTTCTGTGTGGACCAGCAAGGTCCTGGGGACTCCCCAAGCGATGGAGAGTCAGGGCACGTCTGGAGCAACCAGGGAAGCCCAATAAAAGTTAGAGTTGCCTTCTTGGGGACCCACAGGTCAACGGACCAGGGATCGCGAAGGGACCTCGAGAGGAATCACAAAAGGGCGGCCCACGGAACACTCGTTGAGTGTAGGCCGACAATCTTCGGTGCAATTACTGCTCGGGGTCAGGGCTACAAGTAACCCAAAGCTCAGCCTCAGGGGTCGCCGGAAAGCTGATGCTTCTGCAAATGGTCGCGGTGTCCAGGGGTTCGGGTTGCACGGTCTCCACGAGGGATACGGGCCTCAGACTTGCTGTGGGCACAGATCGACCTCAGAGACCTAGGAAAACCCACCTCCTGTGTGGCAATATTCTTCGGAGTCCGTCGGAGCTCGGAGATGCCAACCGGTCAGTTGCTTTAAAGGTGCCTGCCTTGCAGGGGAGTAACTCCTTTACTCCAAGGGAGATTCTTCAGTCGTCCAGCGTCGTGCAGATCGTCGAAGTACTTGGTTTCTGGGATCAGAGTTTAGTCCAGGTGTAATCTCAAGTCCTGTAGTCAGGGTTTCCTACTTTATACCCAAGGAAGGGGTTCGACAAACTCTGAGGACCCACCTATGGGAGGGTCAGGAAAGAGGGGTGGCTACACCCATTTCCTTTGTCCAGTTTCGTGCCAGAGCAGGGGCTGTGTGCCCCTACAACCGGTTTGAGCTGGACTATGCACAGGGACACCAAATGTGCCCCCAGTGCAGACTTCAAAGCACTCTGAGAGTGCACCCACCCAGCACCAATACACTAAAGCCTGTCTGGGAGGTGGTCACACCTCCCTGTGACAGGAAACCTATTGTCCCGGCCTCCCCTGCCGGAGTTTCATCCAGCAGCAGGAGGGCAGACTCGTGTCTGTGGCTGCAGCATCCATTTTGTGATGCCAGGGCTCTGTTAGCTGGTACCAGGTATACCGGTGCTGTCATATCTCTCCCTCTAGAAGGGTGGGATCATACTCTCACACCAGTTACTGGTGTGGGGGTATGATTCCAAGGTGTTTGACACCAAACACGACAGTTTTCCATGCAGCCATTCCAAAGTTAGCATTTACCGTTTGGTTATAATGCACTTAAGAGTATATGGTCTGGCTGCATCACAAAACAACCCCGGAATAAAGATTCCGAAAGCTGCAGAGGGGCTCTGCTCATGCATAGGCACCCTCTCACATGAAACCCAGCACCCTGCCTTCAGGATTGTTAAGGCCTGCCATAGGGGTGACTGATAGGTTTACATGTGCAGTGATATGGAGAGATATAGGGAACCTATATCTCAGTAAGGGGTGGATACTCCACCTTACACAGGCTGCTGTAGCAGACCTGTTGTGTCATTTTACAAAGCTTCCCAGGGGTGGCATAATACATGCTGCAGCCCCTGGTAGGCCTCTGGGGTACCTATGCCCTGGGTACATAGTATACCATATACTAGGGACTCACAGGGGTACCCCAGAATCCAATCTGGAGTGTACCTAAAGTGCATACAATCAATTTAAGGGGAAAGCAGATAGGCTGGGGTCCTGAATAGCAGGATCCCAGCCAAACTAAGTCGAAAACCAGCAAAACACCAGGAAAAAAGTGGGGGCAACCATGCAGTCAGATTCCACCTTCCTACATGCTTTATAAATCCTGATTGATTGATTGACTGGTACGACTCAGCAAAATGGCCATCGTTCATGGTACCATTCATAATGGGTGCCCTTCTTGCATATTGTTCAAAGAAAGCTGAATGACATCAAGTCTCGTTGAGAAGCTTATTTTTGAAGAGCTCCATCTGCTCCCCAAGTTGTGGAGTGTACAGCAAGCATTGTTTTTTAATGCGTTTGTAAGAAGTTGTAAAAAATAATATGGCTACTCTCTCTGCATTACAAATTGGCACAAAAGTAACTTATTCTCACACTTCATTGGAATTCAATTCTGTGCAAAGCCATCAAGTTGAGTAACAGTAAACATCCATTATCTATCAGAAGAGACCCCTGAAGATGAGCATGTGCTCTGTGAATAAGCCGTTATATTTGTTAGATTTTATGTTCTATTGTGTTATGTTTTGTGTAACTTTTTTCATTTGTATGCTGTACTTTTGCGTTGTGTTGAGAATACTGAATGGGAGAAGAATGTTAAAAGGAGCAAGAAGGCGAGAGACAACTCAGTTTGACATTGTTTAAAAAAATCAGCCATCGTTGGTTTTTACCAACAGCAGATAAAATGACTGATGCAAAGCCCAGACAGGATAGAAGTTGAAAACTGGCCTGTACTGCAAAATCTGTGTTTTCAGAAAGTTGCTTTTCTAGGGAGAAACAAAGCGGATGAGGAATTGCACAACTTAAGACAATTCCTAAATCATGCCTACAAAAAGCAACCTGAAAGCAAGGTGCTGGAAGCATCATTTAAGTTGGCAGATGCCCATGTGGATTCTTTGCAAAGTGGTAGGACTTTGTCCACCCTCCTGTTTGCTGCGTGTCTTTGCCATTCATTTCCCCCTGTGCTTTCTGGGTGGTTGCATGTTTTGCTGTAATTGCCTGACCTTTTTGTGTAGTTAAGTGGAGAAAAGCTACTTTGTGTATTTACTGTGGTAAAGGTTGGAGAGGGGCTGCTGACTTTGTTACTGCACATGCAAACCTTTACATTGGTTAGCTTATGTTGAATGGAATTTTTCATACCAGGTTTTGAATAGATACCTTCTCTTTTCACAAGAAGGCAATTGATTTCCTCATTATCACTGCTTACTTCCGAATGTTGCTCCTGTCTGTTTACCAATGGTTCTTGCCTGGTCTGGTGTCAAGTGAACTAATATATCTGCCGCAGTTTCCAATCTACTCGATCGCACATCCTTCGGAGTTTCGTAACATGGCAACCGTCCTGTTGGGTAGCAGTATACAGCTATTATCTTCCAATAGTGCCAAAATACCTCTTCAGGTGGACCTGAGCTCTTCAAATGACTGTGTTGTTCATGGGCGTTTAACCCCTTAACTCCTGGGCCTTTCCACCCTCCCCCCCCCCTCCCCCCCCAGTGCTGATCACTGTTTCTGGCCAGTTGGGGTAGTTCGCGCTTAGGGCTCCATAACTTTCTTTCCATATAAAGTATCCATGCCAAAATGGTATCCTTTTTTCCCCAACATCCTGGGGATTTTAAAGGTACCCTGGGTTTGTGGATTCCCCTGGAGGGAGCCAAGAAAATAGGCAAAATATAGCTACATTTTGAGTTTTTTGCTAAAAATAGGAAAAAAGTGTTCGAGGTAAAATGTGTCTGGATTTTTTCCATAAAAATGGCATCAACGAACGGTTTGCTGTGCTGAAGTCAGCATTTTCCCAGTTTTCAGAAACATGCATAGCTGAATCAAGAACTATTGTTTTTACCACACACTTGGCATTTTTCAAAGAGGTAGCCTATTTTTCCTATTTTTTGTGCTCTCAACCTACTTCCCGTTTGTGGTGGAAACCAGTGTGAAACCCATGGGTGAACCAGGAATTCTATAGATTTCCGAGAGTAGCCAAAATTCCTAATTTAGCAACAGTCATATGTGTAGATCCCTCAAGGTTGGCCCAAAGAAACTAACATTTGAAATAAAGAAATATTGAAAATGAGTAGGAAAAAATGGCCTTTTGGTAAACATTTTCATCTGTAACTTTTTGTCACGATGGCTGATTTACAAAAGCAGTATACCATTGCGTCCACTAGACCCTTTTGGTTGCGGGGATATTGAGGGTTTGTAGGTTCTCCAAGAACCCAAAGTACCTAGAGCCAACCACTGACCTGCACCATACAATGGTTTTTCATTGTGTACTGAGTATAGACCAATTCATATGGTGGAATTTGTGAAGTGAAAAATGGGTATCAAGGAAACATATGTATTTCTGGAATGGGCACAAGATATGGGCCAGGTGCATCAAAGGGTTTTGCCCATTCTGTGTCAATGGGAAAATGTGTTGATGCATATGGCCCATGGAGTTTAGGAGCAGTGGTTATTTGTACTTCTCTGAAATTGTGGTTCCCCAAACTAGCATATGATTTAGATGGTATTTTTCAAAATGTCTTCTTTCTTACACACTGGCTTACATTTGAAAGGTACAAATGCAGCAAAATCCAATTAGTAATACCAAATGTTCTACTAGTCTATGCTCTCACATGTCTTCCGATAAAAATGGTATTTCATTTGTGAGGGTAGGCCTAGTGCCTGTAACAGGAAACGGACCAAAATGCAACATGGACGCATCACATTTTTCCACCGAGGACTGACCCATTTTTGCAATGTCGGTAGCTGAGGGTTTTGGGCTCTAGCTCAGCCGGATCCTAGGAAAACCTAGCAAACTTGTACATTTTTGAAAACTAGATACCTTGGGTATTCCAAGTTAGCGTGACTTGCATTGGTCTCGCCAGGTTTTTTTTCCCCCAGAATCTCTTGCAAACCTTGACTAAACAAACACATTTTCCTCACATTTCTGTGATGGAAAGTTCTGGAATCTGCAGGGAGCCACAAACTTCCTTCCACCCAGCATTCCCCCAAGTCTACCGATAAAAATGGTATCTTGTGTGGGTAGGCCTAGTGCCCGCCCGCTACAAGAAACGTCCCACAGCGCAACATGAATACATTACAGTTTTCCACTCAAAACTGACCCTTTTTTGCAAACTGGGTTTCTATGGATTTTGGGTCCTAGCTCAGCCGGCACCTAGGGAAACCTAGCAAATCTGCACATTTTTTAAAACTAGACACCTGGGGAAATCCAGGTTGGGGGGAATTGTGTGGATTCCATGAGGTTTTTTCACCCACACTGCCCTGAAAACCTCAACCTTTGCCTGAAATCATGCATTTTTCTTACATTTTTGTGATGGAAACGTCCGGAATCCACAAAATTCCCACCACCCAGCTTTACCCCAGTTGTTCAGCTAAAAATGCAGTGCCACTTGTGTAGCTGGGCCTAGTGCCTGCAGCACAAGCGGATCAAACCAAGGTCAATGGGAGCCCTTGCAAGGGGACTCCCATTAACCCCAGTTTGAGACGTTCCAGTCACAAGCAATAGGCCCAACAACACAAGTGGCACAGTGTTTTTATCGGCACAAATTGAGCAACACTGGGTGGTAGGAATTTTGTGGATTCCACAAGTTTCTTTCACGGAAATGTAATGAAAATGTGATTTTAGGCAAAGTTTGAGGTTTGCAGGGCATTGTGGGTAGGGAAACCTTGTGGGATCCATGCAAGGCACAATACCCTGAAAAGCCTCGGTTGTCTAGTTTTTAAAAAAGGTCTGTGGTCAATAGGTTTCCACAAGTGGCGGCTGACCACGACCCCAAATCCCGCAGCTACCCCTATTGCTGATCTCGCCACGTAGCGCTGTAATGCCTTTTGTGTCAAGGTCTCTTGGCCCACCCACACAATAGAAGTACCATTTTTATTGGGAGACTTGGGGGAATGCTGTGTGGTAGGACATTTGTGGCTCCCCACAGATTCCAGAAGTTTTCCTCACAGAAACTGGAAGAAAGTGTTTTTTTTAGTCAAAGTTTGAGGTTAGCAGGGTATTGTGAGGAAGAAAATGGTGTCAGATCCATGTGAAGCACACCATTCTGGACTGCTCCAGATTTTCAGAACTGTCTGGGTCTGATAGGTTTTTCCAGGCGGCAGCCTACCCAAGCCCAAAAAGTGCAGTCATCCACCATTTTGGGAGTTAGCCAAACTCTCCTGGCCCATATGTAAAAATGGCACCCAAAAGACTCCAATGTCCTCTCATTTGCCATTGGGGTGTGATGCTTTAGTCTGCAGGGGAGCAGAAAGACTGTTGAGGCTTTAGGGGCGAGGGTGGGGCCTGATGTTAGGATGGGCCAGACCCACCCCATTATTTTATTTAAAATATATATATATATATATATCTGAAAGAGACACGTTAGTGACAGATTCCTTACCTTAGAATATCCCCAGGCGTCAGGCTGGATCCGGAAAGTTTTTGCGTAGCAGTACCCTTGCGCGTCGGTAGGCGGCGTCGTGCGGCTCCACGTCCGTCGTCGGCGTCGTGATCGCCGGGATGACGCCGCGGGCAGTACTTAGGTGCCGCCCCTGCGCGCTGACGTCAGTTCTTCTTTTCCGCGCCAGCAAGCGCAGATCCGGGAAGAGCAGTGCCCTAGTCATTTTTTGACTAACTTTTTTGGTGAATTTTTTCACTGTTTTTCTTCGAATCGACTTCAAGGTGTCGTAGGGATGCCCGGGTTTAAACGTTGCGGCGCCTGTGCTCGGATGATGTCCATCACAGACCCGCATCGGGAGTGTCTCTTCTGCCTCGGCCGAGGCCACGACACGGAGTCTTGTTCCGACTGCCGGTCCCTCAACCCGAAAGCTTTGCGAGAGCGGTCTCGAAAGCTCCTCGAGGCCCGGCATTCGGCTCCGCGCAAGCCCCGGTCGCGTGAGAGGTCCAGGGGTCGATCGCGGAGTCCACACTGGTCGTCGGCATCGAAGTCTTCTTCGTCCGGTAAGTCCAAACACAAAAAGTCCAAAAAGCATCGTCGCTCTAGGACTTCGCCTCGCCGGTCTCGCGACTCGTCTGAGGCCCCTCCCGGCACCGTCCCCGCCCCCGCGTCCCGGACATGCCTGAGGAGTCGCACCCGCAATACCCGTCCTTCCCGGGTTCGGGTGCGGATCCGGCCCAAGTACAGGAATTCCTGTCGGCCATGGCCCGCCTCTTCGGGCCTCAAGGTCCCTCCGGTGCGCCTTCGGGCCCCGCGGGCCCTGATGGGGTTGCTCCGGCGTCGCCGACTGCTCCGGCGTCGCCCGTGCCTCCTGCCTCGATCCCGGCTCCGGCCCCGGCCTCGATCCCGGCTCCACAACCCCCATCGACGCCGGTCGACCTAACGACACCGCCGGCGCCGATGTCTCCGGTGCCGTTCTCGGCGCCGCCTGGGGCTCCGGGTGGCGTCGTCCCCCAGTTCCTTCCGGCTCCGGACATGGACCCGGACCGACGTCGCTCGACGCCGGTTCCGGCGCCGATGGGACCTTGGGTCCCAAATGTCCCTCCTCCTCCTTATTTTGAACCAGAGGAGGACCAGGAGGACTGGGAGGGGTCTGATGACCCTCTGACACAACAGTGTCAGTACGATGAGGACTGGACAGAGGGTCTAGGGGATGCCAGTGGTCTAGATACTTCCCCTGACACTGGCATGCTGTCTCCTCCCGTGGCTACGGAGGAGGGAGCCAATTTTGCAACGGTGTTGCGTAGGGCGGCTGGGGCCTTACGTCTCCAACTCCCTACTGTGGCGGTCAAGACTAATATCTTGACAGAGGTGCTTCAGCCGGCAGCCTCCTCTACGGAGACTGTGCTGCCGTTTAACGACGCCCTCACTGACGTTCTTTTGGGCGCCTGGTCCAAGCCCAACACAGGGGCTCCTGTGGATAGGAACGTGTCCCGACGCCATCGCCCAGCTCCGGGCGACCCCCTGTTTCTCTCTGTCCACCCCACTCCTGAGAGCTTGGTTGTCCAAGCCTCCGCTTCCCAAACCGCCTTCCCTACCGCCCCTCCGGATAGGGAATCCAAACGCCTGGATCAATTTGGGAAGAAGGGTTTTTCTTCCTCCAGTGCTGGCTTGCGGTCCATCAACACCGCTTGTCTTTTGGGCCGATATACCCACTCCTTGTGGGATTCGGTGGCGACTGTTTTGCCCCAGTGTTCTGAGGAGGTCCAGACACTGCTTTCCCGCGCCATTGCGGAAGGAAGGGATGCGGCCAAATACACCATACGATGTGGCCTTGATACCGCCGACTCGCTGGGCAGGTCTATTGCAACGACGGTGGCGCTGCGACGCCACGCCTGGCTGAGAACCACTGGTTTTTCAGGGGATGTCCAGAATACTCTCATGGACATGCCCTTTGATGGAGTGGCTCTTTTGGGTCCAAAGCAGACCATGCGTTGGAGCGCTTTAAGGACTCACGGGCTACTGCCAAGTCCCTGGGCCTTTCTGCTACACGCCCTCCGCTGACTTCTGCTTTTCGCCCCTATCGTGGCCACGGTAGGGGCGCCCGTCACGTCAGCAGCCCAGCCACCGGCCCGCGCAGCAGGCGTCTTCGCGTGGCCGAGGACGTGGATTCTGCCGTGGCGGATCGGGCAACCAGCGTGCGGGTCAGGCCACCACCTCCAACCCGTCCGCGGCCTCCAAGCCCTCCTAGTCCCTCCTTTCAGGTGCACAGCACGCCAGTAGGGGGCAGGGTCCGCCATCACCTTCCCCACTGGCGTACCATCACCTCGGACAGGTGGGTCTTGGACATTGTCCGAAGGGGCTACTCCCTCCCCTTCGAGACCACCCCCCAGCCATGCCACCTCAATTCCACCGCATGTCAGGGGATCACTTGGTACTTCTGCAGAAGGAAGTCACGGCCCTCTTGGCCAAGAGGGCCATCGAGCATGTTCCGACCCCAGAAGTAGGGCGTGGTTGCTACTCCCACTACTTCCTGGTGCCCAAAAAGGACAAGGAGGACATGCGTCCTATCTTGGACCTCCGGAACGTCAATCGCTTCCTCCGGAAGGAGAAGTTCAAGATGCTCACCCTAGCTCAGGTCTTGACTGCCCTCGACCCTGGAGACTGGTTGGTAGCGTTGGACTTGCAGGACGCATATTTCCACATCCCCGTCCTGCCGGCCCACCGGCGTTACCTTCGGTTCACGGTAGGCCCCGAGCATTTTCAGTTCACCGTGCTCCCCTTTGGCCTTACCAGTGCCCCTCGGGTGTTCACGAAAGTGATGGCGGTGGTCGCAGCTCATCTGCGCCGGGCAGGGGTTTCAGTCTTCCCCTACCTCGACGACTGGCTGCTGAAGGCGGGCTCGTCCCAGGCAGTCGTCTCCCACCTCCAGACTACGGCCGAACTCCTGCACTCGCTGGGGTTCTCCATCAATGTGCCGAAGTCGCATCTGATTCCTTCTCCACAGCTCCTTTTCATCGGAGCAGTTCTGGACACGACGCAGTTTCGGGCCTATCCTCCCGAATGGCGAGTCCGGGATATTCAGGCTCTGATTCCGATCTTTCAGCCTTTATCCTGGGTTTCGGTACGGATGACCCTGAGGCTGCTGGGCCTCATGGCCTCCTGCATCCTGCTGGTCAATCATGCCAGATGGCATATGGGGGCTCTGCAGTGGGACCTGAAGTTCCAGTGGGCGCAGCACCAGGGCAACCTGTCCGATCACGTCCAGATCTCGGAGTTGACTGCAAAACAGTTGCAGTGGTGGCTTTCGAACCGGCAATGGGTCATGGGCAGATCCCTCTCCCTTCCCCAGCCAGAGCACACAGTTGTGACGGACGCGTCCCTTCTGGGATGGGGCGGTCACATGGGAGAGGCGGAGATCAGAGGCCTCTGGTCTCCGGCGGAGTCCCGGCTCCATATCAACCTTCTGGAGCTCCGGGAGATCCGACTTGCACTCAAGGCATTCCTTCCCTCTGTCAAAGGGAAGGTAGTGCAGGTGTTCACAGACAACACCACCGCCATGTGGTACTGCAACAAACAAGGCGGGGTGGGGTCGTGGACCCTTTGTCAGGAGGCTCTGCGCCTCTGGACATGGCTGGAACATCAGGGCATGTTCCTGATGGTTCAACACCTGGCAGGTTCCCTGAACGCCAGGGCGGACGAACTCAGCCGCAGGTGCATGATGGATCACGAATGGCGTCTTCACTCGGAAGTGGCGCAAGGACTCTTTCTACAGTGGGGAGAGCCTTGGTTAGATCTATTCGCCACCGAAGAGAACGCGCAATGTCATCAGTTCTGCGCGTTGGAATTTCCAAGGCGGCACTCGCTCGGCGACGCTTTCGTCGCAAGTGGAGTTGCGGTCTGTTGTACGCCTTTCCGCCTATACCACTTCTACCCAGAGTGTTGAAGAAGATTCGGCACGACCGGGCCCAAGTCATTCTTGTGGCTCCGGACTGGGCTCGAAGAGTTTGGTATCCCGAGCTACTCAATATGAGCGTAGATGCCCCGATCCGTCTGCCTCTTTGGGAGGATCTTCTGTCGCAGCAGCAGGGGACGGTCCTCCACCCGAACCTGTCCAGTCTACACCTGCTTGCGTGGAGATTGAGCGGCGGCAGTTGATTCCTTTCGACTTGCCTCCCGAAGTTTGTGATGTGATTCTGGCAGCCAGGCATCCCTCCACTAAGGTGGTATACGCCTGCAGGTGGAACAAATTTGTGGCATGGTGCACAGCAAAGGCTGTGAATCCCCTCTCTGCCCCTCTTTCTGAGGTTCTTCTGTTCCTCCTTTCACTGGCCCAACAGGGTTCTGCCCTGGGTACCATCAAGGGTTATCTTTGTGCTATCTCGGCCTTCCTCAGGCTCCCTGATCAGCCCTCCCTTTTCAAGTCCCCTGTTGTTAACAGGTTCTTAAAAGGCATTACTCACCTCTTCCCTCCTGTTCCGTTTGTGATGCCTCAGTGGGACTTGAACTTGGTTCTTACCTTTTTAATGTGCGCTCCCTTTGAGCCTCTACATAACTGTCCTCTTCGTCTTCTGACTCTGAAGACAGCCTTTCTGGTGGCCATCACCTCCGCTCGGCGGGTGAGTGAGCTCCAGGCTCTATCTTGCAAACCTCCCTTTCTGTCTGTTCATCCAGACAAGGTTGTTCTTCGGACGCGTCCGTCCTTCTTGCCAAAGGTGGTTACTGCTTTCCACATTGGGCAGACCATCACTTTGCCCACCTTCTTTCCGCCTCCGCATCCTTCCAGAGAGGAAGAGAGGCTCCACCGTCTGGACCCAAAACGTGCGCTCTCCTTCTATATTGACCGCACAAAACACTTCCGGGTGGATGACCAGCTCTTTGTTGGCTACGTGGGCGCCAAAAAAGGTCGGGCGGTGCACAAAAGGACCATCTCCCGCTGCGTTACCTTGTGCATCAAGACCTGCTATTCTTTGGCTAAGAAGGAGCCTCCTGTTGGGCTGCGTGCCCATTCCACCAGGGCAACCGCTGCTACCACGGCCTTGGGCCGCGGTGTTCCGCTGCCGGTTATCTGTCCGGCAGCTACGTGGGCCTCGCTGCACACGTTTACAAAGCATTATTGCCTTGACAGTCCGGTCCGGAGGGACGGCTTCTTTGGCCGTTCTGTCCTCCAGGACTTCCTTGTCTGATCTTTGTTCGCAGACCCACCACCGGGGTTGGTATTGCTGGGGTATCTATTCTAAGGTAAGGAATCTGTCACTAACGTGTCTCTTTCAGATGCACAAGTTACTAACTTGTGTAACGATATATCTGTAAGAGACAGTAGTTAGTGACAGATTCCTTACCGCCCACCCATCCTCCCCGTTCTGCGAACTGATTTCTAGGGTTAAGGACATCCCTTTCAGGGCCCTAGTATTTTTCAGACACCTATGTCAGCTTCTTGCATGGCTCTGCGTTCCTGGCGCGGAAAGTCGTGTACAGAACTGACGTCAGCGCGCAGGGCGGCGCCTAAGTACTGCCCGCGACGTCATCCCGGCGATCACGACGCCGACGACGGACGCGGAGCCGCACGACGCCGCCTACCGACGCGCAAGGGTACTGCTACGCAAAAACTTTCCGGATCCAGCCTGACGCCTGGGGATATTCTAAGGTAAGGAATCTGTCACTAACTACTGTCTCTTACAGATATATCGTTACACAAGTTAGTAACTTGTGCATTCCTGCCGTACAGTGGGCTTTCAAGAGGCAGAAAGACTGATGCCCCATTTAATTGCCACCACCTGGGAGGTGGGGGGGGAGTTCGGGGAATCTGCCCCCCAGGGAGGCTGAAAGACTGGCCCATTTTGGTGGGGTGGGGGTATGGCCATGCCCATGGTGGGCAGCCCCCACCCCTATATTTAGGGAAAAACCCTATCCCTGGTGTCGAGTGGGTGAATCCCTGCCTGGGGATTGAACTCCTGTGGCGATCCACAAGCAGGGACCCACTGGGCAGAGGTAGCATTGGAAATGGGAGATTCTCCACTTTCCAACAATACTTTTTCCAAAAGAATCAGTGCTCGGGGCTGAGATATGCCCAAAGCACAGATTCAGTAAAAGTAAAACAAGCCTACCGGCTCGTTTTCATTTAATTTTCCTGTAATGACAGTCAGCACGCCCTGCGCTGCGAATGTCATTACAGAAAAAAAAACATCAGTTTTGCTCGGGGAGCCCTTCCGAGCAGCATGATGTAAAAAAAAAAAAAAAATGCATACATAAATAAAGGACTCCCCCTGGTGAAGAGCACCAGAGGAGCCTTTACATACCTCCACAAAGTGGGCCAATGGCTGACACATGCATTGGGGAGGTAGTGCGGGTGTCAGTCATTGGCCAACACCCGCACTTTAAAGGTTAATAGCAGGCTACTGTGAAACGGACTGCTTGATGTTTCCTTGCTCATTAACCACCACATGCGATTCGGGACACAGATTTTAATTAATGTGTAGCTCCTGGTCTCTCCCCAACCCCCTCCACCCCAACTTCTGAGGATCCTAAATGCCTCGCAGCAATCTCTCTCCTTTTTAAAATCTATCTTGACTGTACAGCTCTCTGTTGACCTATTGTTACCAGTCCTTCAACGTGTACATAGTGGGTTTTGGCTCTGCCGCATAGGAGTATTACAGTGTTACCTCATGCTATAGGCAGTATGTTGTTTCATCCCACTTCTTATGGAGTGCTTACATATGAATGAATAAAGAACAATTTAAAATCTTGATGCCATACTGAATCAACACCCTTCAAGTTGTTTATCTGATAGATAAACGAATTTCATACAGAAAGTAATTGTTTTTCTATTTTTTCACTATATAAGCCTTTATTTAAATACTTCAATCAGGAATCCTAAGGCAAGCAATACCTTTTGACTTTCAGTACTTTCCTTTCTAGCTGAATCACTGAAAAGTTGTAAGACAATCACCTGTCATGCTTCATAAATCTAAAAAAAATACATCTTTTTTGCTGTGTCCATTTAGCTGCCAAAACTGTTGCAAACTATATCATGTAAAATATTTGCCTGTTAATAATACCAAGATTTTGCCTGCATCCATTAAAAAATACAGTTTGACTGTGTTATAGTGTATTCAATTTGAACAGACGTGGAATATGTCCCAATTCTGTAGTATTTACACAAAGGAACACGCACCTTCTCCGATGGATGATCTTTCCCCTGGGCAAACTGTTTAGAACTGTGCAACCTTCTCAAATCACATTATTTATTACTTTTTAGATTTGTTTATGTCTGGGACACAACATCCAGGAGGATTCTATACAAGCTACCAGGGCATGCGGGCTCCGTGAATGAGGTGGCCTTTCATCCAGATGAGCCCATAGGTAAGAGACTCTTTTCTTTCAGATGTACATGTTAATTTGCATTGTTTATTACTCATTTAAAGGGCCATGAGTTTTTAAGGCAAGCAAGCCAGGAGTGTTCCGTGACCTGAGCCTGCACTTAATATTTCAAGAAATATTTTCGCCAGGGTCTGTGTTTAAATCAGAAAAACACTACTGGGAAGAGTGCCCAGAGTCTTAACCCTTTATGGTTAATGAAAGGGAACTGCTGAACTTTTCCAAACTAGCTTTTTATGCTACAAGATGGATCTCTGCTCCAGGCGAGTAAATGTAAAGGCATTAACATTTTTCATTTTAATTCCAAAGGTAGTTTTCTTGTTTAAAAAGTCAACATGAAAATAGAAATAATGTAGTAAAAAATGTGTGACCATGGTAGAGGCAAGCACATAGAGGTCTGGCGGTTCCCCTTTAAAAGGTGAGAAAAGAAGCAAGAGAGAGTGGGATAGGAATAGGCAACTTGAGGGTAGGGGTATAGACGGAGGTTTACCCATAAAACCACACCCTCCAAGTTTCGTAAGTCCATGCATACATAATGCTCACCCTACCAGCATTTTATCTTTCCACTATGGGACTTCTAATTCTGATTTTATAAGGACATTAACAGGTTTGAAAATACCAGAATGTAAAGTTTAAAAAAATCCTCACTGGATTTACTGCTCACACAAGGATGTGGGAAGCTTGATCTTGAAATGGTCACTCTGAAAAATCAAGACAAAAAAGCATTTTTTTTTAAAAACGAAGCGCAGGCTCCCGCGCTTCGTTATTATTTAGCCCCGGGTGGGCCAAGTCCCGGGGGCATGGGGAAATTTAATTGCGGGTGCCCAGGGGGACCCCCGCAGCTCCGGGGACCGCCACCCCCCGGGGCTTTTATCAAATATTTGCGGGGGGCACAAGGCCCCCCCGCAGCCCCGGCGACCGCCAACCCCGGGGCTTGTTTTTAAGAAAATAAATAAACCTGTGTGGGGGGGCTCGAGCCCCCCCACACGCCCCGGGGACCGACACCTCCCCGGGGCACTAAAATGCTAATTTGGGGGTCCGTTACGGGCCCCCGAGCCCCGGGGACCACCACCTCCCCGGGGCTGTGCATGTGATGGGAGGGGGGATGCGCGGCCCCCCTCCTGGAGCCTGTGATGGCCCTGGGGACCGCCACTCCCCAGGGCCAGCTCCTGCAGTGTCCGGGGTGCCCACCCCGGGACACTGCTGTTTGCTATGACAGGGCGGGAGACTCGCGGCTCCCGCCCTGTCATAGCAAACACTGGTTTGGATTTTGGAAGAGAGGTCCAGGCCACGCCCCTTTTTACACCTCTCTGCAACGCAGCTCTGTGGCGCTTACTGGAGGTACCTGGTGGGCTAGTTGGACCCCAGGGACCCTCAGGATTCAAGGGGACTTTATCCCCCAACTTAGAACGCGCCACGGGGCGCGTTTGCACAGTGGTGAAGGGAGGTGGCGGGGCCTGAGGTGACAAGTGTGCAAACACGCCCTGTGGCGCGTTTTAAGTTGGGGAATTAAGTCCCCTTCAATCCTGAGGGCCCCTGGGGGCCAACTAGGCCACCAGGTACCTCCAGTAAGCGCCACAGGCCTGCGTTGCAGAGAGGTGGTCCAGGCCACGCACCTTTTTACACCTCTCTGCAACGCAGCTCTGTGGCGCTTACTGGAGGTACCTAGTGGGCTAGTTGGACCCCAGGGACCCTCAGGATTCAAGGGGACTTAATCTCCCAACTTAAAACAGCCACAGGGCGTGTTTGCACACATGTCACCTCAGGCCCCCCTCCCTTCACCACTGTGCAAACGCGCCCGTGGCGCGTTTTAAGAGGTAGTTTTAATCCCCCTGCCCTATTATGTACTAGGGCCTTACAGAGGAGGTCATGCTAATCACAGGGGTACCCCAACGCATAGTGTTCCCTAGTGTATGTAGGTGTTTTCACTGTATTCTAAGTGTCTTTTAGCATAGCACTGGCTCTAGGCCAGGTTACTCAGTCAGTTACCACCAGTACACGTCGGAAAAAGTTGTGGGCACAGGATGATTTTGGAACAAGGCCTCTTTCTGCTCCTCTGGTTCTTTCTGCACATCTTTTGCTTCTTCCTGCACTTTTCTTCGTCTTTGTGGACTTCTGTTGCTTCTTTCTGCATTTCTTTTGCTTCTTTCTGTGCGTTTTTTTCTTCTTTCTTCACATGTCCTACCTCTGTAGGCATAGTTAGAAACTAGCATTTAAAAAACCTTTGAAATTTACTTAAAAACCATAGGTTTCAGGCACGTTATAGTTAGAAATTAGCATTTAAAAAACCTTTGAAATTCACTGAAAAAACCATAGGTTTCAGGCACGTTATAGTTAGAAATTAGCATTTAAAAACCTTAGAAATTCACAGAAAAAACCATAGGTTTTAGGGAAAGTTATAGTTAGTTGGACATTTCACTCGTACAAAACCAGAGAAATTCCCCCGTTATAGTTAGTTCAGCTAACTATAACTCGCGCCCCCGTAATGCACTGCTGATGACGTCACATATTACATCACTCATGGCATGGTCGGTGACATCACTGATGACATCACTGATGACATCATCCATGTGATAATTTGATGCATCTTCACACCCTAATATAACCTTTGATACACCCACTCTAAATTACAGACTGCCATTCTCAAAACCATAGTCACTCCAACACCAATAACTACATACCCACTCACTGATTCTTAGGTTTACACACACATCCACTCACTCACCCGTACAGTAACTCATACTTATGGTCACTCAGTACAGGACTATCATATGCACTCATACACCTATATAGACACTCACACACCGCCACTCATCCATAGAGGTACTCACACACCTAGTCAGTCATGCAAATAATTAATCGCACTGCCATTTACTCACCTATACAGTTATACACACACCAGCTCAATTACTCATACAAATACTAGCACATTCTTACGCTCTTATACAATCACTGATGCAAGCACACACTCATCCATACAGCCACTCTCACAATCACACACTCTCACTTATAGCCATTTATATACTCCAACACACATATATACTGCCTTTCACATATGTAGTTACTCACACATGTACCGCTGAGATATACATTCACTCACTAACACACCCATACACACACTCACCCACCCATACAGTCCATCACAGATGCACTCTTGAAACCATGCACCCAGTCAATCACCCACTCACACATCTATGCACAGTCACACACACCCCACCCACACAAACACTCAGGCACCCATACAGATACTCAGACAACCAATCAATAACCCATATAGACACTCATGTAGCTAATCGCAAACCCATGTAGGAAAGTGGCTCTATATATACTGCACCAAAGTAAGGTACAGTGTGTATAGGGTCCACAGTTCCCCAATGGTAAGGCAGAGGATAAAGTTAGATATAACCTTACTCTCTAAAGTGGTAGCTTGGTCGAGCAGTAAGGCAGTATCAGAGGACAGTGTAAAGCATTTGTTGTACACACTCAGTCAGCAAATGGTCTCACACACTCAAGAACTGAACTCTAGGCCAATTGTTTGTATAAAAATATAGTTTTTATTTTTAGAACCACAGTATGTATCAAAATATACTTTCTCAGAATGGGTTACCTTAGTTAAACACTTTTTAAATAGGCAATAGACGTTTTGATTACAATAGTCACAGTTGGTGCAAAAGGCAACACAATGTCAAACACAATGCAACATTGAGCTCAATGGAAAGTTTTAGTTAAATGCAATTAGTTACTTTGTGGATTACTTTTCTAACCACAGGACTGGATCTTGGATTCAGTCCCGGGACACTTCCTGTAAACAGTTGAGTAAAAGCGTTTTGGTTACAGTAGTGATTTTTAAGGAATATTATTGTATTTTAAAAGTTGACACTTAGAAACTTTTCTAGGTAAAATTACCAATGTTATCCTATGGAAGGAAAGTCAGTTTGCAGGTAAAGTATGTTTACGTTACTTTTGTAATCCAGTGCTGGGCTCTCAGGTTCAGCACTGGGATATCTATCTAAAACAGGCAAGTAATTACGCTTTGTATCGTTGGCACGATTTTTAAAGAATATTTGTAAGTTTCAGAAATCGACACTTAGAAACTTTTTCAGCAAAAAGCAGGCAATGATATCCTATGGAAGGAATTTCAAGTTACTGGTAAGTACGATCAAAATTACTTTTCAGGGTCAGTACTGGACTGAAAGATGCAGCACTGAGGTCTCTCCTGATAGCAGGTGAGTAAACCGGAATTCGTTACTGTTGTGATTTTTAAGCAATATTTTGGTATTTCAAAAGTGGACACTTAGAAGAAATTTCACAGAAAACCAGTCAATGGATCCCTATGGAAGAAAATTGAGTTAGCGGTAAGTAACGTTGTGATTACTTTTCAGGGTCAGTGCTGGGCACCAAGATCCAGCACTGGGATCTCTCGTAATAGCAGGTGAGTATTTCCGTTTTCGTTACTCGGTTGATTTTAGGTGAATATTTTAAAGTTGAGAAACTCCACACTTAGAAGAATTTCCGAGTGAAACCAGTCAATGTTACCCTATGGAAGAAAAGTGAGTTATCGGCTTTTGGGTAAGTACTCGACTGGCAGAGTTATGGTTCTGGGCATAGACTCAGGGGTCCCCCAGGGTCAGGTAAGTACAGTTGTTACACCCTCAGCGGCACAGGGGCGGCCGGGTGCAGAGTGAGTAGGCCCAATGTTATCCTATGGACGGCAGGGGCCTTTGGTTGGTGGCTGCTGGCTAGCAGGCCACTCGGCTGTGGGAGCAAAGCTCCTGGTCACTTGCTCAGGGCAAGTGGGGAAGTCGAACAGGGTAGTTGGTGCACCCTCAGCGGCACTGGGGCGGCCGGGTGCAGTGGGCTTTTGGGCCGTCGGGCGCCCAATGGTTTTCAATGGGAAAGCTGCGTGACGAACAAAGACTGCAAGCTCGGGGACGGTGATTCTTCAGGTGCGACCACCACTTCGAGAGGTAAGTTGGGAAGCTGTGGGAAGGGTAGGCACCCGGAGTTGGGCACAGGAGGCCGTGGGGCGTCGGGTGCAGGGGTGTCTTTAGGCGTCGGAAATCTTACCCTCGGCTGGTCGCGGTTGGAGGGGTCCCTGGTTCTGAGGCTGCAGGCGTCGTCAGGAGCGTCGAGGAGGGCCCTTGGGTGCTGGATTCTGGGTCACAGTCGCCGGGGGACGTCTTCTTGGTATTTGCCCACTCAGGCACAGGCCGGGCTCGGCGGGTGCAGAGGGTGCAGGATTCGCGGTTCCCGGTTGGCACCAGGGGTTGGTTGCTTGCTTTGAGCAGTACCATTGCTCTTGGGAGTCGCAGGTGGTTAGAGTCACAAGGCAGTCAGGTCCTCCGGGGTTTGTGAGGGTGCTGACCACTGGAGACGCCGGGGTTTAGCAGGAGCAGGTTCGAGGGTCGACAGGCCGGTAGGGCTGGGGCCAAATCAGTTGGTATCTTCCTCTTGTGAGCAGCTGCACAGCAGGTCTTCTTGTTTCTTGTTCTTCTTTCTTGTTTTTGGAATCTGGAACTGAGGAAGGAAGGTTCAGGGAGCCCCTAAATACTGAATTTAGGGGTGGTTACAGGTAGTTAAGGGCAGGGACCAATGGGTCCCTTCCCTGGGGTGGGTACACCCCCTATTCTGCCACTCTCCAGTGGGAGGGGGGCAGGAGCCTGTCCCTGGTTGGCTGGGTCTCCCCATCCTCAAGATGGCAGGGACTCGAGTTTGTGCTTCACCTCGCCTCCCCCACCTTAGGGGTGGAGTTGGCAGAGGTGGGCACAACCCATTTCCTGCCTCTCGTTTTCCCGCCGGTTCTCCCGCCAGAAGTGGGGGTAGAACCAGTGGGGACCAGTTTGCTGGGAGCAGCAATTGGTCTGGGGAAGCTCAAAAGGCGGCAGGCCTTTGAAGCTTCCCCTGCCCGTCCTGGGGGAGGAGGCTTTGGCACCTCGCCCCAGGATGCGCATTGTTTCAGGCCCCTGAGAGCAGAGGCTCTCGACCCAGGGGTCCAAAAACATGTCTGGTGGTGGCAGCCTGGGCAGCCACTCAGTCCGGACACTGGAGGTCGGGTTGGTTTCAGGGGCATCTCTAAGATGCCCTCTGGAGTGCGTTTTACATTAAATCCCACACTGGCATCAGTGTGGGTTTAATGTGCTGAGAAGTTTGATACCAAACTTCTCAGTTTTCAGTGGGGCCATTATGGTGCTGTGGAGTTCGTAATGACAGACTCCCAGCACCATATACTCTCAATGGCAGCACTGCACTTACAATGCCCGAGAATGGACTTGGGCACTGTAGGGGCACAGGACTCATGCCTCTGTGCCCTCACCACTGGCATAGTGCACCCAGCTAGAGGGGTGGCTGACCTAGGCCAGGGCAGTGGTTTGTAGGCATGGCACACAGGGATGCTAATTTCTAACTATAACGTGCCTGAAACCTATGGTTTTTTCAGTGAATTATATATGTGTGTGTATATTCTATATGTGTGTGTGTGTATATTCTATATGTGTGTGTGTATATTCTATATATGTGTGTGTATATTCTATATGTGTGTGTGTATTATAGGTGTGTGTGTGTATATTATGTGTGTGTGTGTATATAATATATGTGTGTATATAATATATATGTGTGTGTGTGTGTGTGTGTGTATATATAATATATATTTGTATTGTATTGTAATTGCATTTATATAGTGCTTATTACCTCCGACGAGGCATTGAAGCGCTCTTTCGGCGAGTAGCACGCTACTCCGGGACCCATAGAGGATTAGTGTTGAATCAGTATAGTGAAACATGAAAGTAATTTTAAGTGGTGGATAGGTTAGTCAGTTATTTGGATTCGGAAGGATAGAAGAGGAAAAAAGGTTAGTATTTATATAGCGCTTGTTACCCCTGATGGGGTGTTGAAGCGCTTTTTTGACGAGTAGCACGCTACTCCGGAAACCCATAAAGGATTAGTGGTGAGTTAGTATAGTGAAACATGAAAGTAATTTTAAGTGGTGGATAGGTTAGTCAGTTATTTGGATTCGGAAGGATAGCAAAAGGACAGAAGAGGAAAAAAGGTTAGTATTTATATAGCGCTTGTTACCCCTGATGGGTGTTGAAGAGCTTTTCTGGCGAGTAGCACGCTACTCTGGAACCCATAAGGATTAGTGTTTAGTATGGTGAAACATGAAAGTAATTTGAGTGGTGGATGTGTTAGTCAGTTATTTGGATTGAGAAGGGTTAGGGAGGGGTAGAAAAGGGAAAAAGGTTTGCATTTATATAGCGCTTGTAACCCTGATGGGTGTTGAAACGCTTTATTGGCGAGTAGCACGCTACTCTGGAACCCATAAAGGATTAGTGGTGAATTAGTATAGTGGAATATGGAATTTGAGAAGTGAACATTTTAGTATGTTATTTTGATTGAAAAGGATAGTGGAGGTCATAGCAGTAGGAGGAGGCTTTTGGATGAGTAAAAAGGGGTTTTGGAGGGAAGAGTCAGAGGGAAGAGTTTAGAAAGGTTTGTTTTGCGGGATCGGTATTGTAAAAAGAGGTGTTGGATGATGCAAGGAGAGGTAGAGTAGGGGAGAGTCTAGAAAGGGTTATTTTGGGATCATAGTAGTGGTATGGGCTTTGGGATAAATGAGTGGATGTAGAGGATATATTGATAGATGTGTAGGGTGAGAGATAGGGTAGTGCATTGGAAAGAGTAGTAGAAAGAAGTTTGAGATGAGTCAAAAGTTGGGCTAGAAGATATATTGAGAGAAGTATAGGCTGAGAAATAGGATAGAGCATTGGAAATGCTAAATTAGAAGAAAGTGATAAATATATAGATCCATAAGTACATTAAAAGTATATAGATGCATAAAGGAGGTAAGTATATGTAGATTAAAGATATTGATAGAGGTAGCGGATGAGAAATAGGGTAGTGCATTGGATATGCTTTTTTAGGAGAAAAGTAACAAACATACAGATCCAAGTACATGGAAGGTACAAAGATGCACAATGGAAGCCTGTATATGTAGACCAAAGATTATTTTTTTTTTTTTTTTTTTTTTACAACATAATTATTCTACATGTTTATACAAAGCAATACACAAACATAGGTACATATCTATATTGAAAATAAATACTTATATACAGAGGGATATGCTGTAAATTTCTGTTTGCGTATGGTGCTTATGTGGGGAAGAGCCAATTCTTGAGTAGTTTTCTGAAGAGAAGGTGGTTGTCGGTGGACCTTATGTTGGGAGGTAAAGAGTTCCATAGTTCAGCGCCTTTTGTAGCTCCTCCTTCCCAGTGAGGCCTCTGACTTGGATTTTTAGGTTTTTGCAAATCGCTTTCAATTCTTTCAGATTGTAGGATTCCAACCTATCCTCCTCAAAGGCAACTTCCAGGGGTGCAACAGATGATGCTCTTGATTCAGGCATGATGAAGTAGCAAGTTCAAACTGGCAAGATCAAAAATAGGCCAAAAAGAAAAAGAACCAGTATGTGGCACGTAATGGTCTGCGATGTGGTAGTAGTGCACACCAATCACTGTAAGTCAAGTGCAAACACAAGTCCTATCCTCACCGCTGACGACCAATGCTAGAAATGGGGGTCTCTAGTTGGTAGAGGTATGTACCTTTGTCCAAATAGGGACCCTTCTTCCTAGTCAGGATAAGGGAGTTACACTCCTAAAATAACCCCTGCTCCCCCCTTGGTAGCTTGGCACGAGCAGTCAGGCTTATCTTGGAGGCAGTGTGTAAAGCATTTGCACATAACCAACAGTAATACAGTGTAAGCACTACCAAAGGGCACCACACCAGTTTAGAAAAATATCCAATATTTTTTATATACTCGAGACAAGACCAAAAACTATAAAAATCCACAATACAGTATTCAGAAATCTTCAGTTATCAAAATAACCTTGAAAAACAGTTCCTTGATGTCGATAGCTCTGTCCGGGGCTCTCACGGCGTCGTGAACAAACAAATCCAAACAGTTCTGGCTGACCGCGGCTTCGCGGGCCAGCTACGGTGTCGGGAAGACCCTCAAAACAGTACCTTTTAGAGATGCAGGGCGTCGGCGATCTCTCGTTGAGCTCCCAAAAGCACGGCGTCCGCAGGCGTCTGTTCCGGAGGTCGGTGCAGGAGTCGTCGGGCCCTTGAAGTCACACGCGTTGCAGATCGAACTCCTCGCGGTTGAAGTCAGGAGCGCTGGCGTCTGGTGCGGCGTGCGGTGCCCTCAGGTCGCGGTGCGAGCAGCGGCTCGGTGGCGGTCAGATGGTGTCGTTGGTGAGACCAGGGTCGCAGTGTGAAGTGAATTCGGTGCTCGTCGCGGTGCTGGCAGGTCACGGTGCAAGCAGCGGCGTCGCCGTTGCTGAAGCGCTGTCGGCTGACGAACTGGAGTCGATGGCGTCGGTAGGCCAAGGCTGCGGTGCGGGATGAGGGCAGTGCATCGTGTAACCTTACGAGCGGTGCACTCGAACCACGGTGCAAGCAGCGGCATTGATTTCGGCGTGGAGCGGAGTCGTTGGGGATACCAAGGCGGCGTCGTGAAGCAAGGCGATGCGGAGTGCGGTGCCCACAGGTCGCAGTGCGAGCAGCAGCTCGGTGGCGGCGTCAGCAGGCGTAGTCTGTGAGACCAGGGCCGTGTTGCGGCGGTGCCTTCAGGACACAAAGTCTGCAGCGACGTCGTAGACGGCGTCTGGTTGCTTTTTCTTCTGTTGCAGCACAAAACACACAGTTCCCAGTGCTGAGGGCAGAAGAGCTTGAAGTCTTTGCTGTTCCTGAGACTTCTTGAACAGGGGGCAAGCTCTACCTCAAGCCCTTGGAGAAACTCACAAAAGTAGATTGCAGAAAGTTTAGTCCAGTCCTTTCACTGCCCAAGACAGAAGCAGCCACTGCAGGCCAACACAGCAAAGCACTCAGCAAAGTGGTAGTTGCTCCTCACAGCTTCTCCAGCTCTTCTTCTTGGCAGTCTTCTTGGTCCAAAAGAGTTCTAAAGTTCAGGGGTTTGGGCCCCAATATTTATACCACCAAATCCTTTGTTCTCTGAAGGCAGAGAGTGTCTGTACCCAGCCCAAACCAGTTCTGTCCTCTCTGGTGCAGCTTCCTGGCAGGAGGTGGAGACAGCATTGTCCAAGGCAGACTGGGCCTATTCAGCTGCAAGGTAAATCTCCTCCCACCACTCTAAATGCAGACTGGGCCTATTCATCCCAGCCCTGACTCATTCAGGAAAGGCAGGACACACATCAACCCCCCGGTGGCCGTCTGAGAGAATGCACCTCCTCAACCCCTGTCATCCAAAAGCCAGACATGCAATACACATCCTAGCAGAGGCACACTGGATGGCTGAGCGAGAAAATACCTACTTTCTAAAAGTGGTATTTTCAAACACAGAATGTAAAAATCGCCCTCACTAAAAGATGCATCTTTAGCTTCTGAGTCCAGGCATACTAAACTTTATTTCTCTACCTTGTTCCCAGGGCCAGTTATGTTTATAAGATGTTATAAACAAACTCCCCATTCTGTCCTATGGGAACAGGTAGCCTTGCAATAGTGAAAAACGAAATTGGCAGTAATTGGCCACACACACCAGGGCATGTCCTACCTTTCACATACACTGCACCCTGCCCACAGGGGTACCTTGGGCCTACCTTAGGGGTGACTGACATGTAAGAAAAGGGAAGGTTAGGGCCTGGCAAGTGGGTACACTTGCCAAGTCAACATGACAGTTACAAACTGCACGCAGACTCCTCAGTGGCAGGTCTGAGTTACCTTTTCAGGGCTACTCATGTGGGAGACAATCCGTGCTGCAGGCCCACTAGTAGCATTTGATTTACAGGCCCTGGTACACTCAGTGCCCTTTACTAGGGACTGACAAGTATATCAAATATCCAATAATGGAAACACCAATCCATAATAATTTCACAGAGAGCATATGCACTTTAGCACTGATTAGCATTTGTAAAGTGCCCAGAGTCCTAAAACCAACAACAGCAGGTCAGGAAAAAATAGAAGGAAGAAGCAAAAAGTTTAGGAATAACCCTGCAAAAAGGGCCATCTCCTACCCTGCCGCCTCCTCTTTTTTTTTTTTTTTTTTTGTGGCACTTTTCTTGGGACTCATGCTGAGTCCCAAAATGGCTGCCAACACTTCTTGGTTGAAGTGGTGGCAGCCAATCAGATCTCACCAGGAGATCTGTCAGATCCGTGGAGGACTCACATCCTTAGATATACATAAATCTTTTTTCTTTAATAACTCCAAAACTAATTAATGCATTACACCAAATAACAGAGATATCTTTCTGTTATTAGATATACCTTTCTGCCAAATGTGGTGTACTTCCGTTCAGCGATTCGGGCTGTAGTTGTGCCTAAAATCCCTATGGGAAATTGCATGGGGAAACACATTTTGGGACCCCCCTTTTTCTCGGCACCCACTTAACAAATCACCCCGAAACTTTCAAAACAGCAGCTGAAGTGAGTGGCAAGCTAGTTTTGCAAATTTTGTGAAGATTCAATCAAACGGCAAATATATATACACGTGTGTGTGTGTATATATATATATGTATAACAAAAAATGCTTTGTCTATGGGAAAAGTTGGGTCCGAACTAGAACTACCTACTGGCTGTCGCCAGTTGGGTATGTGTGTATGTATGTATGTATGTATGTGTATATATATATATATGTGTATATGTGTATATATATATATATATGTTCCAAACTCCTCCGCTCCAATCACTCGGTGAAGGATCACAGCACCACACTCAGAGGTTTCAAGTACGTGCTGTTTTTATTATTTTAAACCATTATACATTAAAAGAAAAACGGTAGAGGACGGTCTACGCGTTTCGGCTCCCAGCCTTCTACTGGACATATATATATGTATGTGTGTGTATATATATGTATGTGTGTATATATATGTATGTGTGTATATATATGTATGTGTGTATATATATGTATGTGTGTATATATATGTATGTGTGTATATATATGTATGTGTGTATATATATATTTATATATTACAGGGACGTCGTAGTTAGGCTCAGATTTCACTCGTACAAAACCATTGAAATTCAGCAGTTATAGTTACCTGAGCCAACTAACTTTCGCCCTCGCAATGCGCTGCTTATGACCTCTCATATTACATCACGTATGACATGATCAGTGACATTACTCATGACATTGCTGATGACATCCAGAGTGTGAGGGTTTCGTAAAAGTTTATTCAATTTAAAGATATATACTAAGCTACTACATAAGTTCAATTAGTATACTTTGTGTAGTACTAATGAGTGATACTATTTCTAACATGTTATTTGAGTGGCTGTGTGACTGAGTGTATGAGTTGGTGTCTCAGTGGCTGTATGGGTGTGAGTGCATGTGTGAGTGGATGTATGGATCTGCCAGTGGATGTGTGAGTGGCTGTGTTGCTTTCTCAGTGGATGTGTGAGTGGCTGTGTTGCTTTCTCAGTGGATGTGTGAGGGAATCTATGGGCCTTTGAATGGGTGTGTGCGAGTGGTTTTCTGGGAGTAAGTATTTTCTATGAGTTTGATTGTTAAACATGTATACTAAGCTACTACAAAAGTTAAAATAGGTGTACTACTAATGAGTGATACTACTAACATATATTATGTGAGTGGCTGTGTGACTGGATGTATCTGTGTGTGAGTGGGTGGTAGTTGCTGTGTGGGTGAGTCAGTGGCTGTGTGGGTGGTTGTATGGGTGTCAGTGATAGTGTGTGTGGCTGTATGGGTGAGTCAGTGAGCGTCTGAATGGCTGTATTAGTGAGGGACTCGGTATGTACGTGGCTGCATGGGTGACTGTCTTTTGAGTGGGTGTTTGGTTAAATGAGTTGGTGCGTGTGTGGCTGTATTGGAGAGTGAGTGTCTGAATGGTTGTATGGGTGAGTGAGCGGATATGGGAGTGTTTGTATGGATGTGTGAATGGGTATGTAAGTGTCTGTATTGGTGTGTGAGTGCTTGTATGAGTGAGTGGCCACTTTGAGAGACTGTATGAGTGAGTGAGTGGGTGTGCGGGTGGATGTATAGGTGAATACGTGTGTGTATGAGTAGCTGCATGGGTGAGTGTGTGGCTGTGTGAGTGACTGACTAGTTCTATGAGTAGGTGTATGGGTGAGTGAAATGGTTGTATGAGTGGGTGTGAGTGACGAGGAGTGAGTGGTTGTGTGAGTACTTGTATGGGTTTTTGAGTGAGTGGGTGGGTGTGTCAGTGGGTGTATGAGAGGTTTAATAGGGATGTGAGTTGTTCTGTGGATGATGTCATCAGTGATGTCACTGACCATGTCATGAGTGATGTAATATGTGAGGTCTTAGGCAGTGCATTGCGGGGCGTAAGTAAGTTAGCTCAGGTAACTATAACTGTGGAATTTCAGTGGTTTTGTATGGGTGAAATCTGAGCCTAACTATAACGTCCTTCTAACCTTTGGTTTTGTCAGTTAATTTCTAAGGTTTTTTTTATGTTATTTGCTAACTTTAGCTTCCCTGTAACTTTTTTTTTTGTCAATTTCAACTTTAAAAAAAAAATTCTTTCCTAACTATAACATCCCTGCGACTTTTGTTTTTTTTAAGTGAATTTGTAAGGTTTTTTTAAATTTTATTTCCTAACTGTAACCACTAACCTTTGACACCGAGTGTGTGAGTGAGTGCATGAGTGTCTCAGTGGGTATATGAATGTCTGAGTAGGTTTATAAGTGGGTGTTCGTGTATGAGTGGATCTGTAATTGGGTATATGAGTGTCTGAGTGGGTCTGTGAGTGGGTGTAGTTGTCTCTGAGAGGGTCTGTGAGTTGGTGTGTGAGTCTGAGTAGATCTGTGAGTGGGTGAAAGTAGGAATGATTCTGTAAGTGGGTGCATGAGTGTCTGTTCGTGGGTGTACTTGTCTGAGTTCGTCTGTGAATGAGTGCCTGAATGACCTGCTAATTTTCTGTCTTTTTTCTGCTCACTTCTCACCTGTATTTTGCCACTTTCTGCTTGTTTCTGACCTTTATCTTGCCTCTTTCTGCTTCAGGAGGATGCCGAGAGGCCTCCCTCCTGTTTGCACAGCCTGGCCCTAGGGAGGTGGTGGTCCCCAGAGCCATACATGGTCCAAGAGGGGGGCCGCATGTCCCCCTTCCCAGTTTTTTAAGTGATTTGGCCCCGGGGAAGTGGTGGTTCCCGGGGCTTGTAATTGTATTGTAATTGCATTTATATAGCGCTTACTACCCCTGATGAGGCGTTGAAGCGATTTTTCGGCGAGTAGCAGGCTACTCCGGAACCCTTAAAGGATTAGTGGTGAATTAGTATAGTGAAATATAAAGTAATTTAAGTGGTGGATATGAGTCAGTTATTTGGATGGAGAAGGATAGTGGAGGGATAGAAGAGGGAAAAAGGTTTGCATTTATATAGTGCTTGCTACCCCTAATGAGGTGTTAAAGCGCTTTTTTCGGCGAGAAGCACTCTACTCTGGAACCCATAAAGGATTAGTGGTGAATTAGTATAGTGAAATTAGAGAAGTGGACATGTTGGTCTGTTATTTTGATTGAAAAGGATAGTGGAGGGATAGAAGAGTGAAGGATTTAGACTTTTTTTTTTTTTTGGGAGGTCATAGCAGAAGTGGGAGTCTTGGGCTGAGTAAAAAGGGATGTGGAGGGGAAGAGTCAGAGGGAAGAGTTTAGAAATGCTTGTTTTGGGGGATCAGAATAGTAAAAGAGGAGTCAGATGGTGCAAGGAGGGATAGTGTAGTGCATTGGAAAGAGTAGTAGAAAAAGGTTTGAGATGAGTCAGAGAGTTGAGGTAGAAGATATATTGAGAGAGGCATAGGGCGAGAAATAGGGTAGTGCATTGGATATGCTGAATTAGAAGAAAGTAATAAATATATAGATCCATAAGTACATGGAAAGTTTATAGATGCATAAAAGTAAGTATATGTAGATTAAAGATATTGATAGAGGTATAGGGTGAGAAATAGGGTGGTGCATTGAATATGCTTTTTTTGGGTTTTTGGAGGAAAGTAATAAATATATAGATCCAAGTACATGGAAGGTATATAGATGCATAAAAGAAGCAAGTATAAGTAGATTAAAGATGCATTCGTTAAACTCTGGTTTTCAGGTGTTGTACTTAAAAATGTATTTTTTTTATTTATTGTTTTTAAACATAATAATTAGACATGTTTATACAAAGCAATACACATATATAGGTACATATCTATAGTGCAAATAAAAGCTTATATACAGAGGGATATGCTGTATATTTCTGTTTGCATATGGTGCTTATGTGGGGAAGAGCCAATTCTTGAGTAGTTTTCTGAAGATAAGGTGGTTGTCGGTGGATCTTATGTTGGGGGATAAGGAGTTCCATATTTTGGCTGCTTGAACAGAGAAGGATGTGCCTCCCTTGGTTTTTTTCTTGTATCTTGGTATTTTGAGATGAGGTGCCACTCTGGAACGGAGGTCCCTATGATGAATGTGTTTGGTGATTTTAATCCTGATGAAGAGCGGTCCCATTCCATGTATCGCTTTGTGGGTGATACAAAGCAGCTTGAACGTGGATCTTCTGGCAACCGGTAACCAATACAGGGCTTTCAAGGCAGGGGAGATGTGGTCTCGCGGTTTGATATGCAAGAGTAGTCTGGCAGCCAAGTTCTGAATCCATTGAGGTCGTAATAGGCTCAGGAGGGGGTCTGCTTGACCCCCCTCCATAATTAAAATGAGCCACAGGGAGGTGGGGGTCCCCTGGGCTCTTAGAGCCCTGGGAGGGGGCCCCCTTGCGCCCCTTCCTTTTTAGGTCTCGCATGAGCCTGCGCGCATGCGATGCTCCGCGAGGCATTTAGTAAGGGCTTTTGAACTCTGAACACACGCTCATGCCTGTGTTCAGAGTTCAAAACACCAGAGAACACCGCAATTGGCCTGTGCATGCGTCTTTCTTAAAAAGACAGCACGCAATTGGTCCAAGGCGGATGATTGTCCCGCCTTGTTTGTTCCCTGGCCTAGGGTGCTCGGGAGCGAGCATTACTGCCATCTGTTTCCAATTATCGCGTTCGCGTTAATTGGAAACAGATGCGCTGGTTTTCACAGTTTTCAGTCCGCTTGCTTGTTCGAATCTCTCTCTCTCTAACATTCAATGTAGAACACTCGATGTAAGTCCTTTTTACCATCCATGAAAGCATGACCGCCGTTTCTATTGTGAATATATATTTTATAAAATATTTACCTTCCTGAGCAGTCGCATGAACACTAAACTTTGAAGAAGTGATGTTTATATATATATCGTCCTTTAATAAAATACCATTTGAAGTCTTATATAATCATTCCAGTGACCATGGCGGTTACCACCCATCTAAGATGTCATGTCCGTTTTTTAGAAGTGAGGCCGTGCATATTATTTCAAAGTCCTTGTGAGGCTAGTGCCCTGGGGCTGCAAGGGGCTAAGCTCTAATGTGGTTATTTGTTCGGCCTTTGCTAGCATCCAAAAATCTTGCTGTCGTAATGTCCTTCTAAGACAAACTGGCCAAATACTGTCTGTGTTTCAAAACTATCAACCCAGACGTTTGCGCACACCAGCCAATCACATGGTTTGAAAACAAACCATTGATACTTGAGGCTCCGGTAGTTGGGTAGTAAATGACGAACTCGACTTTTTCACAATTGTAAAGCTTTAGTGGCTGTTTTTTAAGAGCAGAGTGTGTGTTGTTTTCAGTGCAGGTTTGGTAGTGAGGTTTGTTCTGCCGCTTCATGGAGCGCGATGCGCTACTCTATTTACAAAACCTTGAACTGTCTAGACAACACTCATAAAAGCGGTGGCTCTAGACAGTGGATTGGGGTTATATTGTACACTTTCTGGGCTGCTAGAAAAAGAGATTCCCGCAAAGTGCAATAAAGCAGAGAGAACAGGAAAGGGCACTGTTTACACCGACAAGAGCAACGCTGCTGATTACCCTTGATAGACTATAGAAAGACAGGAAGTTAACAAGAGAAAAAAACAGGGCCGAAACAGTTTCCAGGATCGAAAAGTGACATTTTAAGTCACGAAAATATGCATACTTTATCTAAAGAGAAAAGAATTAGCAATTTGCCTTTGAACTTCCAAAATGTCAAGGTCATCACCTTTAACCTTTTTGAATAATCGGGCGCCTTAAAGCAGCCCTGTTAATCTTCAACACCACCCAGAATCGCCCGCACATTTATGACCCGGCGACTAAGGGGAAGAGAGCAGAGCGGCATAATCGGGCCACTCCGGATGTGTCCTAAATCGTGCTTACTTGTAGCTACCTCTACTACCGAACAAGCAAAATGTTTAACTGGATGGACTGCAAGGGAACATGGTCTGGGAGCTGCAGCTGATACAATACCGACCCAGCGCGATCGAACTGCAAGTCAGAGCAGTCTGTTACTGACATGAAACAAGCAGGGACAAAGCCAAAACAGCCAGGGGGTATTCGTGGAAGTGGACTGTTCCAATGTCCGGCAACTCCCAGACCAAACGCAGGGACACAGAGTGGTCGTATTTCGACATTATTTACCTTGCAACATCGACATCAAGCTTGACATGAAGTGTGATAGTGTCAGAATGAAGAATTTAAAATATTTCTGAGGATAGTACAAATGAAATATGTATAGAAGAGTAAAAAAGACACACAACTCATCAACAATAATAAATTAG
>CAWUFW010000440.1:3235000-3240000 GCA_963921515.1 Calotriton arnoldi
GAACTAACTATAACGGGGGAATTTCACTGGTTTTGTACAAGTGAAATGTCCAACTAACTATAACGCCCCTGAAACCTATGGTTTTTTCAGTGAATTTCTAAGGTTTTTTAAATGCTAATTTCTAACTATAACGTGCCTGAAACCTATGGTTTTTCAGTGAATTTCTAAGGTTTTTTAAATGCTAATTTCTAACTATAATGTGCCTGAAACCTATGGTTTTTCAGTGAATTTCTAAGGTTTTTTAAATACTAGTTTCTAACTATGCCTACAGAGGTAGGACATGTGAAGAAAGAAGAAAAAACACACAAAGAAGCAAAAGAAATGCAGAAAGAAGCAACAGAAGTCCACAAAGACGAAGAAAAGTGGAGGAAGAAGCAAGACATATGCAGAAAGAACCAACAGAGGAGCAGAAAGAGGCCTTGTTGCAAAATCATCCTGTGCCCACAACTTTTTCAGATGGGTACTGGTGGTAACTGACTCTGACTTACCAGGCCTAGAGCCAGTGCTATGCTTAAAGACACTTACAATACAGTGAACACACCTACATACACTAGGGAAAACTATGCGTTGGGGTACCCCTGTGATTAGCATGACCTCCTCTATAAGGCCCTAGTACATATTAGGGCAGGGGAATTAAAACTACCTCTAAGTCAGAGGTGCAGAAATATGCTACTTTAAGTAGTCGCGTTTGCAGAGTGGTGGAGAAAGGGGGCTGGGCGTCCAACCAACGCTCAGGAATTCCGCTGCGTAGGACTTGCAGGAGGTACCAGGAGGGATTATTGGCCCTCAAACTCCCTCAGGACTAAATTGGACTTCATCCCCCATCCCGTAGTCTGCCACGAGGCACGTTTGCAGAGTGGTAGAGAAAGGGGGCCATGGTCTCCGAAGACGTTTTAGCAATCCCACTGTGTGGGACTTACTGGAGGTAACAAGAGGGGTAGTTGGCCCCCAAGGACATCCTTGGGGGCCAACTTCCCAAACTATTACCTCCAGTCAGTCCCACACAGCAGCATTGGTAAGTATTCGTACCAGGCCACGCCCACTTTGCCCACCACTCTACAAACGCGCTCCCTGGCACGCTCTTGGAAGGGGATTGAAGTCCCCTTCACTGCTTGGGGTCCTTTAGGGGCCAACTAGCCTACCTTTTACCTCCAGTAAGCCCCATGCAGTGGGATTGGTGAGAGGTAGACAAAGGCCATGCCCCCTTTCTCCACCACTATGCAAACCCGCCCCCTGGCGCGTTGTGAGTTGAGGGATTAAGTCCCCTTGAATCCTGAGGGTCCCTGGGGTCCAACTAGCCCACCAGGTACCTCCAGTAAGCGCCACAGAGCTGCGTTGCAGAGGGGTGTAAAAAGGGGCGTGGCCTGGACCACCTCTCTGCAACGCAGCGCAGTGGCGCTTACTGGAGGTACCTGGTGGGCTAGTTGGTCCCCAGGGACCCTCGGGATTGAAGAGGAATTAATTCCCCAACTTAAAACGCGCCACAGGGCGTGTTTGTACACATGTCACCTCAGGCCCGCCCCCTCCCTTCACTGTGCAAACGCACCCAGTGGCGCGTTTTAAGTTGGGGTATTAACTCCCCTTGAATCTTGAGGGTCCCTGGGGTCCAACTAGCCCACCAGGTACCTCCAGTAAGCGCCAAAGAGCTGCGTTGCAGAAAGGTGTAAAAAGGGCCTGGAACACCTCTCTGCAACGCAGCCCTGTGGCGCTTACTGGAGGTACCTGGTCGGCTAGTTGGCCCCCAGGGACCCTCAGGATTGAAGAGGAATTAATTCCCCAACTTAAAACGCGCCACAGGGCGTGTTTGCACACTTGTCACCTCAGGCCCGCCCCTTCACCACTGTGCAAATGCGCCCCGTGGCACGTTTTAAGTTAGGGGATAAAGTCCCCTTGAATCCTGAGGGTCCCTGGGGTCCAACTAGCCCACCAGGTACCTCCAGTAAGCGCCACAGAGCTGCGTTGCAGAGAGGTGTAAAAAGGGGCGTGGCCTGGACCACCTCTCTGCAACGCAGCCCTGTGGCGCTTACTGGAGGTACCTGGTGGGCTACTTGGCCCCCAGGGACCCCCAGTATTCAAGGGGAATTAATTCCCCAATTTAAAACGCGCCACAGGGCACGTTTGCAGAGTGTTGCTGGGAGGGGGCGGGGCCTCCGGCATGATCGCGTCTTTTTAAACAAAAAATTGTTTTTAGAAGGGGAGCTGTGTGGCCCCCCTTCTTTTTCCTTTCTTTGGGCCCTGGGGACCCCATCCCCCAGGGCCTGACCCCTTTAAAAAAAAATATATATATATATGAATGGGAAGGGGGCCGCGTGATCCCCCCCCTCCCGTGGCCAATTCCGGCCCCGGGGCATGGCCACATATGTTTTTGTTATTTATGGAGGGGGCTGCGTGGCCCCCCTCCTGAGGCCTCTATTGGCCCCGGGGCTGGCCTTTATTTATTTTTTATTTTATTTTTGGGGAGGGGGGCCGCGTGGCCCCCCTCCCGGGCCACTTCTAGCCCCGGGGACCCCATCCCCGGGGGCAGGCCCTATCCGTGGGGGGAGCCCAAATGCCCCCACGGTCCCGCCGGCTCCCCGCGTCCTGCAGGAGCCGGCATTGCTTTTCCACATGGGGAGCTGCTGACATGCAGCTCCCCTTGTGGAAAAGCAATCTGCTTTGCGTCATTGAAGCGAGAGCAGGTTTCCCTGCTCTCGCTTCAATGAAGCAAAGCAGTTTGCAATGACAGGGCGGGAGCCGCGCGGCTCCCGCCCTGTCATTGCAAACAGCAGTGTCCCGGGGGTGAGCACCCCGGGACACTGCAGGAGCTGGCTCTGGTGGGTGGCGGTCCCCAGGGCCATCAAGGGCTCCAGGAGGGGGGCCACGCGGCCCCCCTCCCACCTATTGCACAGCCCCGGGGAGGTGGTGGTCCCCGGGGTTCGGGGGTCCGTAACGGACCCCCGCATTTGAATATTAGTGCCCCGGGGCGTGTGGGGGGGCTCAAGCCCCCCCACACAGGTGTATTTTAAAAACAAATAAAAGCCCCGTGGGGTGGCGGTCCCCGGGGCTTGGGGGGCCTTGGAGGCCCCCCCACACATTAAAAATAAGAAGCCCCGGGGCTGCGGGGGGGCTGTGTGCCCCCCGCAAATATTTATGGAAAGCCCCGGGGGTGGCGGTCCCCGGGGCTGCGGGGGCCTCCCTGGGCCCCCGCAATTACATTATTGCATGCCCCCGGGACTTGGCCCACCCGGGGGCTATATAATAACGAAGCGCAGGAGCCCGCGCTTCGTTTTTTTCATTTTCGGCCGAAATTCGCGCTAGGTGCGTGAATCTCACCGTTTTTTTGTTTTGTTTTTTTTTTATGCTTTTTTGGGCCCTGGGGGTCCTTGTGGGACACCCTGAGCAGGCCTAGGGGGTCAGGGTGTTTCTACCCTGACCCCTTTTCTTGTTTTTCGCGTTTCTTTTTCTCTTTTCTTGTGACTTGGTTCTACCGAGTCACAAGATGGCTGCCAACACTTCCTGGTTTGGAGTGTTGACAGCCAATTAGAATAAAGCTCGTGGTCGGGAGGGTCCGCGGATCCACCGCGCCTCTATATATCAAAACTTTTATTTTTTGATTTTCTCAGCAACTACTGAACGGATTTACACCATTTAAAAAAAAAAAGGGAGCTTTCTGAACCAAGCACTACTTTTTTGCCAAATTTGGTGTAATTCCGTTCAGCAGTTCGAGCTGTAGCCGTGTCTAAAGTTTCCTATGGGAAATTCATTTTTCACCCTCTTTTTTTTAGGTCGAGCCTAGAGTAGCGTGCAAGCGCTGCTCTGGCGAAGACTTTATGTAGGGGCTTCAAAAAGCTGACCAGATGCTCGTGCGTCATGGCCTTTTCCTTGCGGTTACCCGCACGGCCGCCATCTGTTTCCAATTATCGTGCCCAGACGCGGGCGCGATAATTGAAAACACATGGCGGCCGTGCGGGTAACCGCAAGCAAAAGGCCATGGTGCACGAGCGTGTGGTCAACGCAGCAGGCTGCCGCGCTCGCTCGCCCCCGCTCCTCTCTTCCCCGCTCCTCTCTTGTTTCAGTTACAATTTCAATTGGAGGCGTTCAAGATGAACCGGTAATCGGCATGGAAGCAATAAACTTACATTTTATATCATGTCCTTAGAGGCATTGATTTATTCTCATGTCAGTGGCGCCTGCGCATCGTTCATTAACCACAGAACGCGGGTACACTCCAGGCCCCCGCTCTATTTGTACCGTTTCTCGCAGCACCACGGAGAACAGCAGCGGGCATAATAAAAGTTTTTACATATCAGTAAAGCATCGCCACATCCGTCAGCACGCGCCTACGTCAGTCGTGTGACCTCACAACATATTAGTCTAATGTTGAATAACCAGTTTGCAAACGACTGCCATTTCTAATACCTTTGCTTCAAAATGCCCAACGATCCTCACTATTTTAACAAGCAGTTCTATCTACTGCTGGTTGAAAGGGCATCTCCCACCCGACAGTTCATCACCCACAGTTGAATTTTTAAAAACACATGCAGAGCTGCCGACTCCGGAGGGTGCCAACAATTCCTGTCTCTATTTCTGGTTCCTCTCAACTCTGAGTTTAACCTTCTTTGAAGCGTTTCCGTCTTTCTCTCCATCCTACCCCTTCTGACATTCTCTCTCCTTCTGTGGGGCAAAGTCCGATGATGAAAAGTACGCCTGGGTCCCAAAAAATGAGTGCTGGTACCCGCCACCTGCAAGCAACCACCTGCACAAATTACGCTCTGGTTGTCACCAAACTACTAAAAGTGGCGGCACCAGTGCTTTAAATGGGCATATACTGTCTGGTACTTCTTTAATTTGAAAGAAAGAGTACCTGCACTTCTCAGCGCTGCCCCAATACTTTTAATAGAAGAGTACTGGCACTTCTCAGGGCCAAACAGGTACTTTAAGTTGAGAGTACCTGCAGTTCTTTATTTCCATTTAAATTCCTATAATACCGTTTTTGCACATGAAGCCAATAGCATGGCCTC